>CABFVX010001079.1:70656-95624 GCA_902151425.1 Timema shepardi
TTGTCAAGCTTATATAATTATTATACTACAGTGGTTCACGGGCAACGCCGTGCGGGACTGCTAGTATTGTATATAAGTTAGTCTATATACCGGTGTGAGAGACGGTGATACCGCTGCTAGTAGTACGCCAGCCATATATATATATATATAATACTTAGCATTTTCTTTTAATAGCAAGCATCCATGAAACATCAATTACACATAGGATCTGGGAAACGATGTAGCTGGATGTAAAAGCTTGATTTTGAACCTAAAATTAAAAATGGGTAATTTTGTGTTTTGCAAGAATTCACCGTAGGATTAGTAGATCTATTCAATGAAACTAAATTCGCTACAATGTAGTTGTATGAACATTTTTTAATTTACATCTAATTTCCATATTTCATGAAAATATATAGCCAAATGACACAAAGTTCGATTTTCTTGAAATATTTTTCAGTGCAGAATCAATCCGCAATCCGATTGGTGGTAGCGCTTTCAATTTTATCTTTACCAGGTTTTATCTTGTGTGTAACACTTGCATCAACTCAGAATTGATCCAATCATTACCATGACTTCAGTATCCATTATCGATCATAAAAGACAAAACGGGTACAATGATGGCAGAGACGGCTTCTTCTGTGATAGTTCTGCAGGCAATCTCCACACAGCATCAGAAGATGGAAAGGTCAGGACAAGGATTGTTGGTTGTATTGGTGTTAGCTTACAGCTAGCAGAACATGTAAAAACGGTTGAAAAATAAAATTCCATTGCGTCAGCCCCTAAGTGAGCTAAACAGACCGATTGGTCACCGCATGTTGACGAATATAGTGCCAACATTTAAGGATTTTGTGGTTTGAACGATAACACAATATCGCTCTTTAACTTGGAAGTTGACGAGGACGGGATAACTTTCACCCGCTCTGAATTAAATGTTATTGTATAGGACAGTGTCGAGGTCGACGGAGATGATAGTGATATCTAGGCCTACTCAAATAATAATGACTTGCTTCTGTTATCATGAGATGCTGCATCAAGTGAAGTGATTAGTGATCCTTTAATAGCTTACTAACGTGTAAATGAAAGACTTAAGGAAACTGCTGGGTTTCATACTATACTTAACAAGCATAAATCGATATTCTTTGCTGACCATATACAAGGCATTACTTATTTTCAACACAGATAAAAAGCAGAAAACTATCAAAGCTGACAGAAAATTACTTCACCGACTGTTTAGTTCTGTAACTGCCGGTCAAAAAGTTGAAACGATTAATGTATTAAAGCATGACCTATCGCCAATAATACCATTGTCATTAGCTAAGCCAGGAAGTAAGATGAAAGCAACACCAAAAGCAGAACTTGCTACTATTTTGATGTTGGACTTCCCACAAACTTGGAAGTTACTAATTCTGACACGAAACGTGTGATGATTGGTGTACATGTAGTAATTCAGGCTCTTGGAAAGTCTGGCAAATGTCTCACCTTTGGCGACTACGCCCATATATCCATGCAATACGTGACACATCACATTGGAAAGCACAAATTAAGAGTTGAAGTAGTTTTCGATCTCTTCTTTGGGGGGGTGGGAGAGTTTATTGAAACAGGAATCCGGTTAAACTGATTAGACAGTTGCAAGATCGTCGATGGAGAGTATTTCCCGCTTCCAGAAATTTGTCCACAATTCCCTGACTTAATCAGATGAAAATAAGGCCGATCTTGCCCTCTTCCTATCAGAGTTTATATAATGCAGTATACTACAGTAAGAGTTGGTAACAGGAGGTGGATGCTCTGATACCACACACTCCAAATAAACAAGGAGACAGAGACAGTCCGACACCTTGAAACTCAGTTGGTATCGTGTCTGCCTACTTAGCTAAGAGTCCAGGCTCAATTCCCGGCACGGCTGAAAATTTTATCATTGGTAAATTGGGGGCTTACCCTTTCGTATTGATGAAGTAACGACCGGGGACTGGGTTTTGTATCTGTTCTAGTTAAGTTAGCTTAGAAGTTTAGCGCTTATATAATCAGTCGGTTCACAAAATGTACGTTATACATCTCAAATAAACGAAGAAAAAAAAACCCAACACGATGTCATGCTTAGAGGAAACCATAAAGAGGCTGGTACCAGGTTGATTCTGCAGTTTGAGAAGCGGTCAACAGAGGATACAAAAGAGTGCCGGTAATCTTCAGGAACACTGATGTCGTATTGCTACTGTTGCATTTTGTATGTGCAAAAGCCTCGCAAGTAAGGATGATAACTATAAATCCAAAACAACGCAAATGCTACCCTTTCTTTACACCGTATCGCAGAGACTATCCCAACCTGTGAAGAATAACCTGATCAGTTTTCATGATCCAACAGGTTGAGATACATCATCCTTCGCAGATCATAGGAAGAAGACCTGTTGGAAAACTTTTGAGGAATACACATGTTTTGTAAATTATATTGGACGGGAATCTTGAACCAATTTAAAACTTTATATGCAATTATATGGAACACCAGAACAGCCAAACGTCGACTATAGCAGACTTATACTCTTGAATATCCCTATCAAAAGATTCATAGGAGTTCACACTGCACACGCCAATTGCCATTTGGAAATATCGTTACAGGCAGACAAGGAGCATATATATATATATATGTCATCTTCCATCGATATTCTGGCTTGGGAGGAGTCAGGTTGCCTGAAATCAGTGTGGACAAGACTTCCTTCAATTCATGATTCATGTCTAGAGTTTGTCACATGCAAATGCAAGTCGAAGTGCAGGGCTGACCACTGTTTAAGTTTAATAAAACATCTCAAGTGTACTCTCGCATGTGGGTGTAATGTCACTGACCGCTGAAACACTTCATCACTTTATTCTCATATATATATATATATATAGTCTTCTTCGTCTCCTGTGGGTGAATAAATCTTAAATTGATTAATATTTATATAAAAGCTGTAGACACGCGTTAAAATCAACACATTGGATTGCTAAACTGACCCCCCCCCCCGGCCCTCCAATAAAATCGAACATTTTTGTGTAATTCAGTTAAGCTAATGGCATTTTCGATGTCAATTAAAATATTTTCATATTTATACATTGTAGTGAATTTAGTTTTATTTCATAGATCTACTAATAACACACAAAATCACCCATATGCTCTTGAAAGTGACCTTTAAATTCAAACTCAAGCTTGGCATCTTCTCATATTGTTTTCCACATCCTATGTGTGATTGTTCTATCGTGGATGCTTGCTATTAACAGAAACTTCTGATGAAAATGTTTCTGAAGGACTTTTATATGTTTGGCTGATGTACTGTGTTACCCAAGAAGGGTGAGATATTGCTAACCATTACAAAATATAATTCTAACGTTTATAAGACTTATTTTGAAATAGTAGCCTAATTAATTTAAAAACATATCAACGCGTATTTTGTTGAAGAGAAGGTAATGCATTTTAAGGTCTGAATGTTTTCTTCAGTTTTATTGACCAAAAATAATATTTTTGGTCAAAATAAATCAAATATTGCTTCACTAGAAAAGTTTAATTTAGTTTTCTAAACACAACCGTTTTTGAATATTTGCCCCAAGTATTGCAACATTTTAGCGGGACATTTTCTCTTGACTAAAATTTTTTAGATAAAATACCTCTACACTCATAACAGAAAACAAAAACAAATAGAAACTGTTGAGACAGCTATGTGTACAAAAATAATCTAAACGCATCTTCTGAAGCATTTTTTAAAACAAAATAGGTTGTTTGCTATAAAACTACCAAAATAAAAAAAATCGATCTCACCTTCCATCCCACCTTAAGGGGAAAAAAACTGCTTGATACAGCACAGCTTTATTTTGTAAACATTTAAGAAAGAAGACTATACTTTTTTACTCTCGGGTTTAATTTAATTTGGTGCTAAAATCTGCACGTGGAATCATTCTAATTTTTCTCCTGCACCGAAAGACAAGGCTATTTTGAAATAAACCACCGGTGGGAATGCGGACAGTAAAGGCCGATACACAGAATGCTAAGCTAAGCTATTCTGTGCTGTGCTGTCCTCTGCTAAGACTGTCAGTTTGGTTTCACACTCATTACTAAGCCAAGCAATGGTACCTCCTTTCACTACAGAATTCAGTGTTGTTTCTTTCTGGTCTGCTCCAGTGAAGTTTAGCTATGATGGCGTTCTCCTAAATGTCTTGTTCAGGTTATAGTGCTGAGTAAAAAAATATGTCGCTGTTAGCAGCGGTTTTGAAAGATGAAGAAAATTTAGGAGGTGGAGGTTTGACTTGTTCGATTAACGCTTCTATTTTAATATAAACACATTTATTAAATATAAAATTTTAATACACGCGAAACAAACTGAAAACACAACTTCAACACTTTTTTAGTTATTTTCACCAAACCAGCACTGCGTCTGTTCAACACAGAGACCAAGTTGCGTTATGCGCATGCGCAACGCAACGTAAGATGGCTCAAGATGAAAGATGGAAAAATTGCCCGGCCAGCAATAGAAAAAAACTTAGTGCGGCTTAGCTTAGCTTTCTTTGTGAATCAGCACATTTAAATACAGGGTCCGCTATTTTTCTAAAGAGTTATCAGAGCAAATCTTAGCTTAGCGTTCTGTGTGAATCGACCTTAAGACTCGTATTATCTGGTTTGGCGTTGACGGGTTAAGTTGGTGTTCGATGCAGGGGAAAATAATAATTATCAATTATCAAACCTATCGGTGCCTTCTAAATGCAGGGATATTTTCAACAATGGTGCCAGGAATTGCATGAGGGTAAACTCCTTTATCACAAATTACGTACAAACTTATTTTTTAGAAACTGGGTGTGATTGATCCAGGTCCTTTCAAGACACTTAGTCGTCCCCTCTAATTACGTGGCCACAGACTTTGCAGACAAGAAAACTCGTCGTTTTCATTACAAACCGATAAAACATACCAGTCCTCGCCTCACTATAGTAAATCTAGATTCGAGTCACATTTTTACCACCTCACGGCTTATACCTTTAGAGCCTCAAGCCCCAATGTTGATGCCGAATATATTTAAGGTAGGAGTGAAGGGGACGCGAGAAAAGGTAGGCATTTTTGCAGTTTTTTGTATCAAAGAATTGAATTTTTTTTTCAATAGAAACATAGTTCACATGATCACCTCAACAGTTCTTAAATATCTGCCATTGGTGTCCTGGAATTTAATGACAACTTTTTCTTTCCATTTAAAAGGTTTTTCATATAATGCCTCTATGCTAATGACCAATATACAACAACTGTTGAGCTAACCGTTTGAAGAAAATGAAACTCTTATGTTTCGAGTAGAAAAATATTTTAATTATTTTGGTCACAAAAAAAAGTTTTGCTCCAAAATCTGCAAAAAAAATACTTAACCTTTTCTTGCGTCGCCCTACACTCCCCTCCCATCTTAACGTTTAGACCACACCCTATCTCGACTCTTTCTCCACTACTTCTGTTCCTCTCGACTTTCCTTCTGATCTAGTTTTTCTCCCTACCCTCCATTATTTATGTATTTATTTATTCCCTTTTCTTTCCCCCTTGATCCCATATATTTATCCTCTCTTTCTCTCAAACTGTCCCTTATCTATTTCGCTCTTGTACCTTCGCCTTATCATTATTATTAGCATCACGTCTTACTACCCGTCCGGGCTATACGCACTTACGATAATATGCAATGGTAGGGTGATAGTGAAATGAAGTGGAGGACCTACAGTTTAACGTGGAATCCGAACCACGGTGGAGGCCTGGCATTCCGCACATTCACAAGTTGTGATTAATACACGTCTTGTCAGAGGTGAAGGAAGGGCTTAGCACTCAGATAAATCTGAGCCGGGATCGAGGATTGAACCCAGAAGTCCGACACCTTGTCCCTAGAACACCAGGTCACCCTTCGCCTTATCGTCTTCTGGAGATACCAAACTACGCCACAGACAGGGTCGGAGTCGAAGGTTCTTCAGTGCTCACGTTCTATCTCCCTCTACAAATAAACACTCGTAAAATAGTACTCTCTTCATTCGATTCATTCAAGAAAAGATGCACATTTTGGTCTTGATTTACTCTTTTAATACACACGATTTAGACATTACGATATAAGAAGGCAAAGGAAACCGTAAAGGAAACCAGGCTGTTAAGCTGTCCTGTCTGATATTGTTCTAAAAGGTCAAAAGTTAAGTTCTAGGCCAGGTAAACTCGCGGTGTCTTTTCCACATGAAAGTAGCCAAGCACCAGCGTATTTGTCAACCATATGTCTGATGTTTACGGTCTGGATTGGGTTCTAATCCCGCCCGGGTCTACTGGGTAGGGATTTTACAGATTATGATCCTCAAGATGATCCGCTTTCCAGATGTATGCTGGTGCATTTGATTAAAAATCACCATCATCCAGTTTCTTTAAATTGATATAAATTGAAAATGAACCGGAATTTTATTAAAATGCGCAGCATCAAAAATGTTGTAAAGGAATTGTACCAGCATTTGCCTGAAGTAAGTATGAAAAACAACCATAGGGATAAAACTCCCCAATGCTAACTGTCTGATAGAAACCTGCCATTCCATGTCAGATAGGTATGTGCCTACTGGTTAGTTTACAAGACCTGCTGTCACGCGTTCCAATCAATTTCCTAGCTCTACTGTCATGCAAGCCAATCAGTCTTCTAAGCCTAGGCATTTTTCTCTCATATCCACTAAACGTGCTTTAGACGAACTGGTTATTTTGATTTAAAATGAGTATAAAGTTGGATATTTCAGTTGACTGCACTTAAAATGTTGGTACCTTGTTGTGACTGAAATCCCTTTCGCTGGATCTCAGGCTTTCATCATCTTAGGCTCGCAACCTGAAACTAATAGTGCACGACTTTAGGAGCCCCCCACTTTTGACCAGGCCATTTCAGCCATACCTTAAAGAGAAACATAAGTGTGGTCTACATTATTTATTTTCATTGCGTCTCACTACCCGCTTGGTCAATAAACATATAATATACGTATATATATATATATATATATAAATATATATATATATATATATATATATATATATATATATATATATATATATATATAAATTTCGCTAGTGGGATAGACATTAGAAAGTTAGAATTGTAGAATAAATATACCCGCTTTCGCATGGAGGTAGAGCGTAAAACCATGTACGTACATGTAAAAACATCCTCAATACACCCGGCTAAGATTTAAACCCCGTCCTTCCCGTCACCAACAAAATAAATAAGCTTGACATTTAGCCAAGGACCCACCATCGCGGACAAATATTCAAGTGGCTGTATTCATAAGTCATGGTATAATGCCCTACTGAGGGTTTTTGTTCGAATTGGCGCGTGAACTAATTTTGGTCCTTTTTAAATACAAAATATGAACAGGAAATTATTAAATTTTAAAAACTTCTAGTTCTGATATTATACTCATTTAATATATTGGAATCACGTTACTATTTTTTCATTTAAAGAATTGATTTTTTTGCACATTCGTCGCTTTAATTATCTTGTACGCAGTAGCCATTGTTTTAATTAGTAACAGTTTAATTATATAATAATAGCTGAGGCGTTGAAACAGGAAAGTGTTAGCTTTCTGTGCCTTCGAAATCACTAGCCCAACTAGGTCATTATGAAGGTGTAAGATAATGTTGACACGATTCAGTGTTGCCACACTAGCAAAGTGAAAACTGACGACTATCACATCAAATTATCTTGATGTTGTGAGGCTCCTTTTGGTGTAGAAACCTGGCAAAGAAGAGCGCCTAGTTTGGATCCCGGTTAGATCGTTTGTCTGTGTCAGAGGCATAACTTTGGTAACCCTATTCCAAAATTCATTCGGAGTGTGTGATAGTGCTGGGCGAAGAGTTCTGACTCAATCCAGATAATAATTCATTAGGTACATGTATTGATTAAAAAGTTTAAATTAAAACAATTTGTTGTCCAATTATTGGTGAAATGGGAAGGTATACAAATGAGGATTCAAATTAATCTAATAATCATAAACTTATACGGCACCTTAGCTCAGTCCGTATTGTGTCTTTATGCTAATTTAAGTGTCCCGGGTTCGATTCCTGGCATGGCCGAAAAATGTATTATTGATGAAATGTGGGTTTCACCTTTAACAGTAATGAACTAACAGGTAGGGGGTTGGGGGTTGTGTCTGTTCTATATTTAAGTTAGATTATAAGTCATGTGCTGATATAATCAGTCGACTTAAAAAGTGCAAATAAATTAAATTAGAAACTATCTTTTGAAAGGCGCTATTTCTAATATAAAATACTTGTAGAAAAACACACAGACCATATCTGATCACTAAATCTGACTAAATATTAAAATCAAATAATTGGTTTCACTATTCAATAATTTCATCATGTTACTTAAATTGTTTTAGAGCGGAAATTTATAAATAAATGCAATGGGTTGGTAAGATTGTTGATTTGTTTTTTCCGCCGCGCAATTGGTTTGTAATTGCCCCATCCTCTCTCTCTCTCTAGCGGTTACTATTGTGGTAAATGACTTGTGACAATGACTCGTCGATGACGAGGCAACAAGGATGACTCACAATCATCACAGAACCGGTATCCCTTTCAGTGATCGAGACAAAGGCGTAGTAAATAGACAATGAGCGATACGTCCTTAAATTTGGTCAACCAAGTGATTTAGTTTAGTTTTGTTTCAGTAGATACACAGGAAGAATCAACTAAATTAATTGAAATTCTTGGAAAATTTTGCAAATGTTAATATCATTTACAATTCTGTATGGATTTAAAAAACAAATTAAAAATTCATATAACTCTGAAAAAATTTTATTACTCCAAGTTTTTAGTTTTTCTGCATCTGACATTTCAAATAAGTTAAAGTAAACTTTTCAAAAATGATTATTTTTTTAATCTCAAAAAGGCAATAACCCGAAGAAAACTACTTTGTAGGAAGACAAGGAAAGCTTGTGCTGTTTGCTGCTCGAATAACAACTATAATCCATTCACGGTAGGAATTACTCTCTGAAAGTTCTTTTTCCCTACCAATATCCTACTATATAATAGATTTCTGGTAGGGAAAAAGACTTTTCAGAAATCAATTCCTACGCTGAACAGACTTTACTGCTTCGGTGGCAGCAAGGTTTAAGGCGTCACTCTCGCAATAGACTGGGCCGCCGATGGGACGGGGAGCTCGGGTGTACTGAAGGTTTTATTTTCCAAAATGGTTTAGACTTTCCCTCCGAGCAAATGGGGGTACACTTCCTTTTAATTCAATAATCCTCAACCCTAACACATTAGCATAATTAGTAAGCGTATATATAACTAACACGAACGGGTAGTAAGACGCGTTGCTATAAAAAGTAGCAGGGGGTGCTAGGTCAGGGAATCCACTTTTAATTTTTTTAACACAACTGTAAACCACATGTCAACATACAGAGACCGACTTATGATTCGTCACACACTATTAATAAAAGATCCGCCCCAAGATTTAAATCATCTAGTATCTGCATAATGGAATAAACTTATGAATTCTAAGTTATGCTAAGCTCTTCCTGAGATCGAACTAAAGTTCTTTAGATTTTTTTATTTTTCATAGCACCGCGTCTTTCTACCTGTTCAGGGTAGACGCTTATGTACAAATTACGCTAATGGCTTTAGGGAAAAATAAGGTTATATTTTAGAGGGAGTGTAACTGCATTTGCGTGGAAGAAGAGTAGAAAACCATTTTGGAAACACCACCCTCAGTACACCCGACCTAGATGTGAATTTCAATCTCTCCATCAGCGGCAGTCTAGTCTACTGTGAGAGTAACGCATTAGACCATGCTGCCACCGAAGAGGTATATGATTAATATGCATGACAACCCGAGGCCAGAAATTCTCAACAAAGTCCCGGGGAACCTCTACGTGGCTGACACACATTATTTATTATGTTCGACTGGATAAGGCTATATCATGATGGGGATTAGTGGCGGCAATTGACTTTCGAGCTGCATACGCCGTAGAGCAGGCATGTCAACTTGTGGCCCGATCCATAATTCAGTAGGGCCCGCGGACCTTTGGATGAACCAACATACATTGTGGCCCAAGTAGTCTTTTTTTTATATATATAAAGGTTGTAACAATAAACAATTATAGATTACGACATTCGGAAATTAGTCATTTGGTGGAATATAGCCAGTGAGATTGGCCTACACAATTATACTCTTTACTTACCAAAGGACCTGGCGGTCTAGGGGTAAGGTGTCAGACTTCTGTGCTGGCGGCCGGGGTTCAATCCTCGGTCCCGGCACAGATTTATCTGATTACCAAACCCTTCCTTCACCTCTGACAAGACATCTTGTAAATGTGGGGAATGCCAGGTCTCCACCGTGGTTCGGATTCCACGTTAAACTGTAGGTCCTCCATTTCATCTCACAATCACCCTACCATTACACATTAGCGTAAGTGCGTATAACCCGAATGGGTAGTAAGACGTGGTAATAATAATAATAACTTACCAAAGACCGATTCCCCAAAATTATAAAATTTGCGCAACGATTGTCAACGCACAAGGGATATTTCGCTCATGAAAAGGAACAAACACCAAAGAGATCACATTTACCGATACGCTTTTCTCATCTATATTGAACTTGATTTTAACTAAGTATCCAAAGCCACTCACACACTGAATGCAAATATAAAGTATCAAATTTTTGGTGATTAATATATCCGATGATACGTCTTGATATTTTATGTAATCTTAATTATTTATTTATTACTAGCGATCCCACACGTCGTTGCCCGTGACCAACTGTGGTATTGTGTTAGAAATAGCCTAGTTAAAAATCCTGCTTTGAGGTGCATTCGGACCCCCTCACGTACACCTATGTTAAAAATTTCAGATCTCTACGTGCCCTAGATTTGGCTGGGCATCGCACACAGACAAACGCTTCCTTTTCTACACTAATATTATAAAGAGGAAAAATTTGTTTTTTTGTTTTTTGTTTGTAATGAGGAATAAATTAAATTTTCAAAATAAAATATAGCCTATGTTACTCGCTGATAATGTAGCTTTATTGGTGAAATTTTTTAAAAATCGGTCCAGTAGTTTTTGAGTTTATCCATTACAAACAAAAAACAAAAAATCAAATCTTTCCTCTTTATAATATTAGTATAGATAGTAAGGATTTTAAAATTGAGATGACTATTTAATCTGAAATACGGCTCCCTCATTATTTTCAATGCTCAATGTGGCCCTTATGAACAGACGGGTTTGACACGTCTGCCGTAGAGTGATTAAGAGGTAGATGCAATTACAAAATATATGTGTAAACCAGTAAGATTATTAAATATTAACTAGTTCATACTTTTGAATTAAATATTTCGAGAGCGTTTATTTCCTCTTTCTATTTACAAATAACTGTCCTTCGGTACTGGAACTTGGCCTATTAATATTCTTACTAACCCTACTTTTATTAATATTACAGGCACTCTTCTCGTTATATTCTTCGGATAAACGAGTTATCTAAACATAGTTCCACTTTGTCCAAAGTTTATAGGCAGACCAATAAAAAGCAAGCTTTTGCAAATTCTTGCGGAACCCTGGTAGGTAATTACTGATATAGGCATTCGGAACAATCCACATTTCCTCAACTTAACATCAGGATTCAATTGCGTTATAAACTCATCAAGGTTCATACGGTCCTTGAAAGACCTGGAATTTAATGTGTCGCTGTTTAAGGCCTGGAAAAGCCCTGGAATTTCCAGGTTTCAATATTTATTTTTGAAATGATTGTTAAGAGTGCTTGCAAATACCATGATTTAAGAAGCACTGGGGCAGTAAATATCTAGATCATCCTTTTTGATCAAGCGTTAGCTGTTGTCTCCTATTTACTTTACTCTCCGCTTCTCTTCCCGCTGATTTTGTTTTATTTGTTATCACGTCATCAGCCCAGAGATAGTTGCCCCCATGGGATTGGCTCTCTTTAGGGGTAAGAGGAAACAGTGTTAACCTCTCTGACAAATGCATTGCATACTGTCGATGAAATACGATGTTGTTTTCTTTAATTTCCTATGTTTAAAAATCTCAATTCGTGTGCATTCGCGATTTTTATTTTTTTTTAAATTGCTTTAAAACTGTCATTTGTAATAATTATTTTAGGATATTTGACTACCTATTTACACTTTAAGTACTTAAAGTTACAGTTTCTCACTAAAATTCCCGCCGATAGCTATTAGTTCATCTCCCATCCACCGTAGCGCTCAAATTCTTGTTCTAGCTATACTACAATATCTACTGAATCTCGAATGACTGCACTAACCAATAAACCAAGGTGGGTGAATTAAGTGACAACAAAGTTAAATTACTATTTCTATAGTCCTCTATGTTGATTGAATTTAATTAAAAGTTGTTTTCCATCTATTTAAAATTTGATACGGTTTATAATTTATTTTATTGACGTATTTAGCTTTAGGCAGTACTAGAAATAACAGTTTTAGTCCTTAAAAAGTCCTTAAATTTATATTTCATATGTCTGTAAGAACCCTGACTCATCTTCTATACTTGTATCACACAACTGTGACATAAGGTGTCGTGGGGCATCCAAGGAGTGGGGTTAAATAATGATTTGCCTCCTCTTTCTCCTCATTGTAGTAACTTTTGTAATAACAACTTAGACCATAAATGAGGGGATCGGGGACAAAATTATGATAACCCTAATTTTATGAAAAAAATGTTTGCAGTGATTTCTCGTTTTTATAGTCAGTCAAGACCTTGAAGATAGTTAATATCGACAAATTTATATTTTCATATATATACATCTAGGTTTCATGATTTCATATAAGTTTCTTTAGTGAATACATCCCATCTAAATCTATGCTGATTATCATTTTTTGCCCCACCTCAATTTTGAAGTACAAACAGTTTACTCTGAAAGATAACAGCCGTACCCTAATCGATTACACTATATCCCTCATTTATAGGCTGCACCATTGTGTAACCTGTCGAGGAAAGCTTTCCTTTCGGGGTAAACGAAGTGTATAGCCAAAAATTGAAGATGTTTTGGATGCACAAGCTAAATTTTAATATCACGTATATCACTTTATATTCAAAATATTTACAGTTATTAACAATAAAAGTACATAAATAACGATTCCTCCCTTAGTAAATTTCTGGGTGTGCCACTGCTCCACATACAGCTATATTTGGTTATGGACTCTCACCAAGTCAACCCTTGTCAGAGCCGTTTCACCCATAGCCGGCCCCGAGTTTGACGGTATTCTACCCGGGACTTCTTTTTTTTAACGGCGCGCTCTTTTCATTCCTTCAGAGGCAGACACACTCGGTGCTGCCATGTGTGGCATCTTGCCACATTTATCCGATGCAACATAACTACAGTCCAACTTAGATATTAATGATTTTTTTTACAGTTATAAACGTTACTAATATGATTTTCATATTATTTATACGTAAATTCGCGTGATCTCCAACTTTTCTTTTCATATATAATAACATTAAATAATACTTTTTTTACACTACGTCTTACTACCCATTCGGGCTGTTTTGGGTGGGGTGGAAACAATTAGACTATCTATGCTGAGGAAAATGTTGGACAACGTACCGAAGTTTGTCTGACGTCTGGTGGAGCTCACCTGAGTTACATTATCTATAAAAAAAAGTGTAGTATGTAGTTTGCTTTTATTTAGCTAGTGAATATTTACTTTTCAATTAAAGTGTTAGTTTTCAAGTTACTAACCGTCTACTTTTTCGGCCCCACCCTTTACTTATATGTACTAATTAATCTAATGGCTTCAGGACGAGGATCTGGCCAGGATTCAAACCCCGATCTTACCATCATCGGAAGTCCAGTCTATTGCAAGAATGACACGTTAAATCAGTGGTTCTAAACCGGTGTTTCCCGGAAAACTTTGTGTCCCATGACCTAGTTACAAGTGTTCCGCTAGTGAAAGATGCCACATGACAACAGTTCCGAGTGAAGTTAGCTACTATGATTCTAAAACCTGAAGACTGCTATACTTCATTCACGGTAGGAGTTTACCTCTGAAAGGTCTTTTTTCCTACCAATATCCTACTATATAATAGATTTCTGGTAGGGAAAAAGGCCTTTCAGAGGTAAACTCCTACCGTGAACGAACTTTTCGCGTCCGAGAAGAGGGACTTTTGCTCCTTGGCCGCGGACAGGCCCAACACTATCTCGGGTCCGGGGTTCAATCCCCGGTACTGGCACATATTTATCTGATTGCCAAACCCTTCCTTCACCTCTGACAAGATGTGTAATAATTACAACTTGTGAATGTGGGGAATATTAGGCCTCCACCGTGGTTCGGAACCCATGTTAAACTGTAGGTCCTCCATTTCATCTCACAATAACCTTACACATTACACATTACACATTAGCGTAAGTGCGTATAACCCGAACGGGTAGTAAGACGCGGTGTTAATAATAATAACACTATCTCGTTCAGCTTACAACGGCGTTGATTTCTAAACCAATATAACATATTATTTAAATTGAAAAATAACACCTAGGTACGGGTGTTCCGCAAATTTTTCTTAAGTGTTTCGTGATTTCCAAAAGATTAATAACCATTGCTTTAGAGGTTTGGGCCATTCAATCATTGAAAAGGTTCAGACATTACCATCAATAGATTAAAATGCTATCACACTTTTAACCGCAAAAAAAAAAAAAAGTTTGTTTCCTATTCCAGCAGAATCTTACTATATAGTAAGAACTTGAGGAAAGAAACGGTTTCCCAAAAACTGGCGTTCATTCCTAATCTTTAATAATTTGATTTCTTTAACTGAAGTCATTGAAAGATTCCTCCGGTCATTGCTCAGTAACTTTGTTGACACAGCCTGTATGAACTCATCTCTAAATCTAAAATTATATTCAAATCTGTCAAAACTAGTTTGCTTTCGAGCGACGGGCCACCTACCACAGACAACCTTTTTGGAATCAAGGTTACATATGTTGGAATCGCGGTAGAAAGGTAGGTTTAGATTATAGTTGTTTTCACCCTTTTTACGGTTACGTACCCCTCATTCGTAAACAAATACCTCGAGAGTTTTTAAAAAATAAATTATTAAATTAAAATCCTTCTTCATAGATGTAGGTAGGCCTACTAGTGTTTCTTTAAAACTAAGTACTTGACTTATGGAAGTTATATATATCATGGAAGTGTGTTATTTTGATGAGAAAACTTTTTCAATCTTCTTTTTTTACCTATCAAGCTATAAAAATCACTTCGTGCATGTATCTCGGTAAATGCACATATTCCACATGTCACTTTTGTAAGTAAATCATATTGCAATATAGACAGAAAAAGAGGGGGAATGCATTACTCAGAATACAAAACTCATAATTTGATTGAAAATACAGTAAACATACTACCTGCCATCGGTCACTAATGACATTTTTGAGCTTGGTTGAAGAAGATTGTTTTTTATATTAAGTTCACATTATGTTCACACGGACCAAAATATAAAAGGCCTTATTAATACATTATTTTTTGCGTAGGCCTACCTCCTAGTAAGAACCTTGCATACCTTCAGGGGAGCGTATGCCCCATTTTGAAAACCACTAGTTTATAAAAAAAGAATCTATCAACATTATTTTAAAAGTGTAGCCATGATATCAAAATTTCAGCTCATGTTTGTTATTATAACTATTTTCCATTTTTACTACTGCTCCTAAATATTAGTGTTCAAAAAACATACAGAATCACCAACAGAATGGATGTTGTGATCTGCACTTCTCCAATTCACCCCGCCCTTTCTACCAAACCGATTTTGGAGACCGTGATTATATTGGTTCGTGTAAGTTGAGATTGGACAGTAAGGCGCTCAGCACGAGAAAGTGAGGATCAATTTATTTGTGACTTGGCAAGGAGCTGATATTATTGGCACTTTTTGCGAAAATGTTTTCAGAACTGTCCATCATAGTTCGTGGATAGCATTAATGATTAGATTACTATGGTTGACGTGTGACCTTTTCACTCACTGATCTCACAACTATCTATCTGGCATTTCTTCAAAACGAATGTCAACTCTGAGGCTACGGGGGCGTCCAATTCTAGTGGGACTCGGCATGTTAACCTTGATTTTCTTATGAACGATCATTTGGACCTTCTTTTAAAGTAAACCGCCCTCTTTTTTTGGTCGTCAACGTGGTTAACATTTTATTACACTAATAGTGCTATTTTATAGGTATTGTAGATGAAGCGAAATAAGTTTTAAAAATAAACACACTAGTGACATATTTTTATTGCATTGATGAATGCATTTTGAAGTAAATTTGAATGATTTCATTTGGCAGAAAATGAATTCAGAGAGGTACATTTTATAAAACTACTGAAGAGGGTACATTTTTCTAGTTTTTGCTCTCTATCCTCGAAACTGCAAAATTTCGCATAAGAAGCAAGGGACTTTTTATTTTGTATCTTATCTAACGCAAATAATTATACTAATCCGAGCGTTCTAAAATAAATAGTAGCAGGGATCTAGCAGTTAAAAGTTTGTTTGAAAATGTACAAAAATCATGTTAAATCTTTTTTGTTTTTTGCTAGTAAATCTTCTCAAGCTTTGTACTGAGAAAATGCACAGGGCATTCCTTAAACTAGATTATATGATGAAAAAGATGAGATCACATGGAACTTTCTACGACCAATAAGTCCGGAGATATAAGGTCGTGAAGCAGGGTGTAAACATGTTAGTTTTGTAAATAATTTTGACCCTAGATCTTAAACTAAGAATAATTTATTTATAACTGATTTTCATAACATTGAAATAGTTATAAAATGGCTTTAATGATATGATTCCAAATGGGTATATTGGAAGTGTTTTACATTAAAAATAACACTTTATACTTGGTTTGAAAAATAAATAAAAAGTTTTTTAATCTTCGTTCACCAATGACTCATTTTTGAAAAATTTGAAATTTGAAATTTAAAACCGGCTCTTTAAGGCTAATTTCGATTTTTTTTAAATTTTTTTATAATTTATTATGAGTAAGCTACCCTTAAATTAATTTATTTTAGAAAATTAAAGATATATTAATAATTATAGTGTAAAATAGGCCCCCGATACAAATTTTGAACAAAATCGTTAAAACAATTTAAAAAAAGATCAGTCATCAGAAAACTAGTATGAAATTATTTTTTATTCATTTATTTAGCCTATTAATGATTAAAAACTTAACAGATTATATCTATTTTGTAACATATCACCAAAACAAATTTCCCCCAAAAAACAAGTATTCTACACAGTTTTATTTGTCATGTAAAACACGCCTGAAAAATACATTTCTAAAAAAGTTAGAAATTTTCAAAATATTTTGAATTTTTGAAAATCACTTATCATTAGACTACTCTTTAATGAATTTTTATTCAAAAACCAAGTAAGCTATACATTATTATTTTGGTAGATTGCCTAGACAACCATTTTAAACAAAATCTTTGGAGACATTTTTGAAAGATTTTGAATCTAAAAAAATACCTCATCAATAAAATACCTTTAATTTGAGGATTCGGGCCAAAAAAAAAATCACTTGGTATAGCTCTATAAAATCTAAATATCAAACTTAAGCAAAATCCATTAAAACTTTTTGAACCCGAAGCCAAGTACAAACATACAGACATGTAAAATGAACTTTTGTTTTTGATCGGATTCACATAAAACGAAAATTTATTGTAATATTGATTCACATAAAACGAAAATTTATTGAAATATCGAGTTCGAAAATGTTTAATTATCTCTATTTTTTCTTTCTTAGAAAGTAAAAATAAAATCTTTCAAAAATCACTTAAGTAAAATACTATAAAATTGATATATGAAAAACAAATATTATTATTATTATTATTATTATTAGCACCGCGTATTACTACCCGTTCGGGTTATATGCACTTACGCTAATGTTCAATGGTAGGGTGAATGTGAGATTAAATGAAGGACCTACAGTTTAACGTGGAATCCGAACCACGGTGGAACAATTATTTATATTCTTAAAATCTTACCAGCTAGCCTACCCATTTGGAAGCAAATCATTAGAGCCATTTTATAAATCTTCCAAATCTGTTTGAAAAATAAATAAAATTATAAACCAGCGGTAAACAAAATGCTAACCAAAAAACAAGTATACAGTGCAATTTTTCAGCCAAACACTCCCAAGATATTCATTTGGAACTAATAATAATAATAATAATAATAATAATAATAATAATATTTAGCACCGCGTCTTACTACCCGTTCGGGTTATACGCTTTAAGTACTAATTACACTAATGGATTAGGAATTGGGAAGGTTGAATTAGAGGAAGTAAACCCGCATTTGCGTGGAAGGAGAGTGGAAAACCATTTAGGAAAAACCACCCCCAGTTCACCCGACCGAGATTCGAACCTCGATCTCCCCGTCCTCAGCAGTAGAGCTCAACACGACAAGCGCGTTAGCCAACTACGCCACCGAGGCGGGTATTTGGAACTAAATCGCTAGAGTAATTTTTTTAATATTTCAAGTTTTTGAAAAATTATTCATCAGTAAACTTTCCATTAACGAATTTTCACTCCACAAAAACAAGTATACAGAGTTATTTGTTATGTCAAATACTCTGGAGTTACGCATTTGGAACAAAATAATTAGAGCCATTTTTAAAATATCTCAAGTTTTTTTAAAAATTACTCATTCAGTAAAACTACGTACAAACTAGTTTTTACCCAAAAATCAAGTAAACAATGTTATTTTTCATACTTCACAATTCCCAGATAAACATTTTAAACAAAATTGTTAAATCCATTTTCTAAAAATTTCGAATTTTCAAAAAAAAAATCCACCACTAAACGGCCCTTCATCGAATTTCAGCCCGAAAATCAATGTAATTGTAATTTCGAACGAAACAAACAAAATCGTTAAAAACCTTTTCGAATTTTTTAAAATTCAAATAAATCTCTAATGAGTAAACCACCCATAATTTGAGGGCTAGGTTCAGAATATAAAAAAATTGTAGGTCCTTTCGATCTCGCTCATAGAAATTCTCGTGTGCTGATATAATCAGTCTTTTCAAAAAGTGCACATTAAATACCTCAAATAAATACATGAAAAATATATATTTCTTGCTATCAATACTCCATTAGTGACCCGCTTCGGTGACCACGTTGTCTAACGCGCTACTATCGCAATGGACTAGACTATTGATGAGGAGATCGAGGTTCGAAAGTTCGATTGGGTGTACTGAGGCTTTTCCCCCCAAAATAGGTTTCCACGCAAATGCGGGTACACTTCCTATTAATATAAATTTCCTAATCCCTAAAACCACTTGAGTAAATAGTACATAGAGGTATAACCCAATCGGTTAATAAGACACGGCGCTAAAATATAAAATAGTCCATTAGTATATTTGCGGATAGCTTTGAAAGATAATAGAACGCAAAGTATGAGATTATTAAAAAAAAATGTGACCATGATGAGGATTTGAAATTTGCAAATTGTCTCATATAAATGTCATTGTTAGTTGACCCTCCTGCCCACACGAGTTAAGTAGTATATTTAATCCACTTGCCAAGAGGTTGTAAAACCCAGGCCGGACAAGACTTGGTTTGTGTGTGAGACTATACGAGTATATCTTCTGCGAAATTGTGGTTAATCAAGCCCACACTTATATATTCAAGCAACTTTATTGATACAAAAGAAATTTAATTGCCATGGTGCAATTTATTCTGCTAACATTATAATTATAGAAGTTGCTGTCTCGAAGCGTTCTTACGGAGAAAATACCGGAATTAACTTTCCGAACGAGAGTAATGACATATTCTAAAAGTTGGCGGTAGGAGTTTCTGCGGTGGTTAAAAAGGTTCCACTCGGGAAAAGTGTAGTTATGTTTTTGAATAGGACGTAAATGAGAGCTAATTAATGTTTTAATTGCATCAAATTGGCTGTATCAATTTATGTGCCTCTTGTTTTGAAACAAGGCCTAACAAGGACTAAATAACTGTCTGCTCTCGCTTGGAACAGTTTTTTTTATTATCAAAATAAACTTGTGGAAGTAATTGAAAAATCGTAACAACCCTAGACAACAGTGGCGTACCCAGAAGAAAGGGGGTAGTGAGGGTTAAGGGGGGTATTTGCCTCATTTCCCCTACTTGACTCATATAAAGTATAACTGAACTATAGGACACTCGGTATGTGTCGAGTGTATAGGCCAGATTTTTAAGACAAGGCGGTGACCTGGCGGTCCAGGGGTAAGGTGTCAGACTTCTATGCTGGCGGCCGGGGTTCAATCCCCGGTCCCGGCATAGATTTATCTGATTACCAAACCTTTCCTTCACCTC
This sequence comes from Timema shepardi, assembly GCA_902151425.1. Classification (NCBI taxonomy): domain Eukaryota; kingdom Metazoa; phylum Arthropoda; class Insecta; order Phasmatodea; family Timematidae; genus Timema; species Timema shepardi. The sequence continues at coordinate 90,920 of CABFVX010001079.1, forward strand.
TGACAAGACATCTTGTGAATGTGGGGAATGCCAGGCCTCCACCGTGGTTCGGATTCCACGTTAAACTGTATGTCCTCCATTTCATCTCACAATCACCCTACCATTACACATTAGCGTAAGTGCGTATAACCCGAACGGGTAGTAGGACGCGGTGCTAATAATAATAATAATAATACAAGGCTTATGACTTGATATTCAAAAAGTTACACACATTAAAAGTTCCTCCAAAATAAGGAAATATTGAGGGAGGGGGGGGGGGCGGACAAGTTAAGGTTTATCAGTTATCACACGAGACCACACCTATAGAAACTTAAGAATCTCTCGTGTGCTACACGTGATTTCGTATCATGCTAGGACTAACTTCGACTTGACTGGGATTCGATCTGGCAACGCTACCGGAGCTGGCTATTCGACGCATTGAGGCATTGCGCCCCAGTAGTTTTGATCACAGCATGAGGCTATGGGGAAGTAAAATATTTTTCAAACCATTACAATTAAAATCTACTAATATATTTAAAACATTCTCTACAAACTTTAATCAACTTTAAACTTAGTAAACCACATAGTACACATTTTAAAACATTAATTAGATAATTTACAAATATCACATTTTGTCAAGATAGTTCTCTTATTTGAAATACAACTGCTTTTGAAATATTTTACTAAGTTTTATTTCGCCCTTGTCTATTAGACAAAGATAAGTATATGAATTGAGCACATTTGAGTGATTAAAAAAATGACTACCTACTTAAATTAAACACTAAAAAAACACAATAAATTGGTGTGGAGAGCAAAGCTTGACAATTCGGTGGCCGCGTGGTCTAACGCGCTAATCATTCAGTAGACTAGACTGCCGATGACGGGGAGATTGAGTTTCGAATCTCGATCGGCTTTACTGAGAGTGGTTTTTCCAAAATGGTTTTCAACTCTCACATCACGTAAATGCGGGTAGGCCTACACTTACTATAAATTTAACTTTCCAACTCTCTAAAGCCACTAGCGTAATAAGCACATAAACATAACCCGAACGGGCGGTAAGACGCGATGCAAGAAAAACTATACTTTTATTGTTCTCGCCTACTCGTTTTCCATTTGACCAATTATTATGCATAGGCTTTTCTTTTTATGTATTTCACATGGGTGCTCTACTGAGTGTTGAAAACAATTCACATAAACAGTTTAACTAGCTCTGCTAACAAGCTATGCCACGCCACTGAATTTACAGCACTTATACAGGTTGTTTCATTGGGATGTCACATTTTAATTCATTATAACTTTGTGGCCGTGATGGGGGTGGTGGTGGTTAAATGTCATCAAACGGTGCACAAATTGTAGGAGTTTTTTTTTAAATATGTTAGTGTTGCGTATAGCGGCTGTTTCCGCGTTAACTCGTTGGTATTCGCCATGATGTCGTACACGGTGCAGCAACGCGTGTCTATCGTGAATAATTACTGGATTCCATTTCCTTTACTGTAACACAAAGGGCTTATCAACGCGAGTATGGTGTTCATGATGGTCCTGGCCGGAAGACGATTCTGAAGCACAATTTGCCGTCGAAAGTGCAGAAGATGTTCGTGAGCGATTGCTTCGCTCCCTCAGAAATCACTACGCCGATTGTAATAAGAGACCGGCTTCTCTTTGACGATGTGCCAAAGAGCAGCTAAACAGGCAAAAAATCAGGCCGTATGGAGTGCCAGTTGTACACCAGTTGATGGAGCCTGACCACATTAAGCTTGTACGCTATTGCAATTCCCCAATTTCGTGGAAAGACACCCTCGAATATTGACGATGACGTGGTTTACCTATGAAGCCTGGTTTCATCTCTCAGGAAATTTTAATTTCCAAAATAGGAGTATTTGGGTGTCAGAAACCCCACATGGGATTTACGAAACATTACTTCATTCGCAAAAGGTGTACGTGTGGTGTACACTCTTGCTGAGACAGTCATTGGACCAATATTCTTTGAAGGGACTAAGAACACTGATGCGTACAGGGACATTTTCATGGTCTTCACGGAGCAACTAGACGACATCGATATTACGCAGGATCGTGCCACATGCCACACGTTCAATGAGTCCACGGCGTTCATCAACAGCTTCTTCGTAGTCCGTGCTAGCTCCAAAAACATGTGACCCCCTTCCCCCACGCCACCAGACTTGATGTCAGCGGATTACTTCTTGTGGGGCCATCGTAACCGGAGAGTTTACAAAAACAAACCACAAACCATAACCATTCAGGATCATCGGGCAAACATCACGACCGAAATAAACACTATCGACGCAATCTTGTTGAGGTGTGTATCAGAAAACAGTTAAACTTGTGCAAACGTGTTTCTAAAGGGAGGGGGAGAGGGGCACCTCCAGAACTTAATGTGATGTTAAGTCAATCAATCTCCCATTACTAACCCCTCACTTACACATATTTACGTTACTATTTAGTTAGTAGGTCAAGTGATTGCCCTATTTAAAAAGTAGGACCAGCCACTGAAACACTTTGTATTATTCAAATCCTGGCCCTTCACTACCATTAAAAAATCCAAATAGTTTCTAGATGCTATTTACTATACAAACATTTTATTATCTTCGGGTGGTAAGAAAGGGGCCTTTGTTCTCTAAACCCCCCTCGAAGTTTCATGTCTTCTATCCACATAAAGAAGTTCAATTTCTGGGTGCTCCGCCGTTAGAAGGTAAAAATAATAGTCTCAGAAGAACCTCGGAACTCTACAAATAGGTTATACACACTTTGAGAAACGGTTATTTAGCTACCTAAACTATCTAACCCAGCGATTTTCAGCCGCTGCCCTACGGTAGTTTAGGAAATGATAAAAAAAGAAGTGAGAAATAATTCGAGGAATAAAATTAATATTTTAAAATCCATAATCAAAATAACTTTCAAATACAATCTTAATGTTCTTTATTTAATGATAAAATCTCTCTTTAAGAAACTGATAAACTAGATGATGGTGGATTCTTTTTAACCGTAAGTTTACGATCTTTCCCTCTTCTAGTCCACCTCGAATGGGTGTGGTCTAACCTTACGGTTCTAATAAACCGCGGTAGCATTCTTAGTGACGAAAGGATTGGAAAAATTTCCAGGGAAGTCGATCAAGATCGAACTCGATCTTCTGAGTAGTCAGCTGATCTAACTCTTTTCAGTAATCATAGGGAAAGAGAAAGATCTGACACATTAGCTCAGTAGGTAGCGTGTCTATCTACTAAGTTAAGGGTCCCTGGTTTGATTCCCGGAATTTCTGAAAAATGTATCATTGGTGGAATGTGAGTTGACCCTTTCACAGTGATGAATTAACGACCGGGGATTGGATGTTGTGGCTGTACTAGTCTTAAGTTAGATTATAAGGCATATGAAGCTACGGCGGGCCTAGCAAGCCGGAAGTGAAAAAATATATGGCGTGAATAAAAACTGGTCCAGGCCACAGGCTGGAAACAGTAATGGATGTACAGTAAAGGGAAATAGAACGAAGACTAAATTCGTCTGCATTAGCGTGGTGAGATGGTGGAAAATCCCATATGAAACATCCACCCCTTTCCTCTAAAACTGCACCATACATAAATTTGAGGTCTCCCCTCCTATCCCGCTATGGACGCCTTTTGGCCACTGCCACGGATTTGTTGATTGCTAACAATTTAACTATACATATATTTATTTAACTACGTATATATTGTATGTCTATTTATCTAAATCAACTCTATATTAAAATCTAGATCGCGCGGTCTTACGCGTCATTCTCGTGTTAGAATTGCTTGCCGGTGACGAGGAGCTCGGATCCCGATCGGATGTACTGAGAGTGTTTTTTTTTCTAAATGGCTTCACAAGCAAATTTGAATACATTTTTTATACAATAATACTTTCCTCATTCCATTAACGTAATCAATACAATTCAAACAGGTACTAAAACGCGGTGAAATGGAAGCTGCTCTTTGATAATTATCTGATATTTTACTAACTTTCAGATTGAAATGTTGCGAATAATAATTTCATATACCTGCTTCGGTGGCCGCCATGGTCTAACGCGTTATACTCGCAGTATATTAAACTGCCGATGACTGATGGGAAGATCGAGGTTCGAATTTCGATCTGCCGATGACGGGGTGATTGAATTTCGAATCTCGATCGGGTATAACGAGTGAATTTTTCCAAAATGACTTTCCATTCTCCCTCCAAGCAAATGCGGGTACACTTCCTAATCCCTAAAACCATTAGCGTAATAAATAGCACACAAGCGTATAGCCCGAACTGGTAGTAAGACTCAGTGCTAATAAAATTAAATGAATCTAACTTCTTCCTTCTCACAGTATATTAGATTGTACAAACATGTAATGTGACGGTTAGTGTGATTGCCTGTAATTACATTAACGTGTTAATAGCTGACAATGGACGCGATTACTGTGCAGTTGTAGGTGCAATCGTGACCATATCGGAACAAAGGCTGTTTTTAACTCTGTTATAAGTTATGTCTGACCTTCTGAAACAAGTTCCGAATGACTAACACGCTTTACTTGGGAACATGTTTTAACGATGCTGACATTACTGACAAAGACTTAGCCAAACTTTTTTTTATCTTCTCTTCTTACTACCTGTTTTGCCATAAGCATGTATTATAATTGCTCTAATGGTTTGGGTATGAGGATGGAAACAGTTTAAAGGCAATCCACCCTCGTTTGTTTGAAAGGAGGGGGGGGGGGGG
>CABFVX010001079.1:117399-142309 GCA_902151425.1 Timema shepardi
CGGGCGTGTCATACTCGTTTGACCATAGGAACCACATTGGAAATAGAAAACACTGAGGTGACCGCGTTAAAAAAAAGTTTTGACATTTCTTAAGTAAAATAAATTCCAATTTATTATTACGAAAATAAGAGTATGCTTCTATATGAAACAGTAAAAAAAGACCATATGTTTTTTGACAGAAATTTGGGACATTTTATTTGCAGCAGTGGTGTGATGGTAGAGCTGTTTTCAAACACATTCCACATAATTAGCGCAAACATTCAACAACTTTTGGGAATTGAGCCCCGTCGAAGCTATAGAATAAATTTCATATACCAACTTCACATTTAAAATTTCCTTAGGTTATATGCTAAATTCCCATATATCCTTCACAAAAACCTTTTTATTTTTAAGTTTTTTTTAACAGAATAAAAGGGCCGCATTGTGTGTTGCTTCATCAAATACAATGAGGGGGCCGCGCGTGACCCCCAGGCCTCTAGTTTGGCATGCTTGCTTTAGCTAATGTAGCTGTGTATATTTATTCATGCGCTGTTTGAAGACTGAGCGGTGTTTCATCGAAGACCCGGTGTGTTCACGCAAAGTTTATTTTGATAGCCCGAAACAGGAAGAATAGAGCATAAACTAACACAGTCTACTCTAGTTTTATTGACGTGTAAGTTGGCAACCGCTTTCCACAGCTTTTATGGCGTCCGACACTTCAGCTCAGTCCAAGAGTAGATTATCGGCACTGCTCAAAGTTATCAAAGGTTAAATGGTGGAATCCCCTTGAATTAGTGGTTCGAGAGCTAACGATGTTTAAGGATTAGTTAATTTTTAAGTCATGTGTCGAAATAATTTGTTTTTTTTTGTTTCGCGTCCTAATATCCGCATTTCATTACACTAATGAGGAAAAGGTGGATAAAATTGATATGAAAAAAAACTCGTACTTGTGTGTAGGGTAGGTGGAGAAACAATAAGCAAAATAAATAACACCCTCAGTACACCTTGCCGAGGTTCAAACCCCGAATTTACAGTATTATCGATACCAAAACAATAGAATTATTAAAAAAATAAAATGCTAACAATTTTGATCGCAAAAAAAAAAGCATTTCGTAAAAGTTCCTTCATGTCAGAATCTTACTACACTGCTCACCTCCGCTTTTCCATTCACAGCATTTATTCACTTAAAATAAATATTTTTCTTGTGCTCTCTTTTGTATTATTTATGAATAACCCAAATACTCGTACGTAGTGGTCGGGTTTAATAATTATATGTTTATATTCTAGCTCAAAAAATAACTTCTGCTTACCTTGAAAGGTTATAAGTAGATCCCGGATTTTTATGTATTATTAACCTACAAAATATGTACGTTAAGTATGTAGCACAATCAATTAAAATATATATTTGGTAAAATATGCAATAATGTGAAAATATGTAACATTGAATGCATCACTTCTTACGACCCGTTCGGATTATACGCACTTACGGCAATGTGTAATGGTAGGGTGATTTTAAGATGAAATGGAGCATCTACAGTTTAACATGTGTTCCGAACCACGGTGGAGGCCTGGCATTCCACACATTCACAAGATGTGATTAATACACGTCTTGTCAGAGGTGAATGAAGGGTTTGGCAATCAGACAAATCTTTACTGGGACCTAGGATTGAATTCCGGACCCCAGCACAGAAGTCTTACCCCCTAGACCGCCAGGTCACCCAATTGATGTTAGAAATCATACAACAAACACTACAAATTCTCAATGAAATCTCCACTTTTTTCGGATCCTTGAAAACAAGTGAACGTCAAACCACTCCAGATCTTTTAGTCATATGACTTGTGTTTACAAACTGACACTCCGCGCGAAAGACGTGCTGAAGAGGCCACTCTCGCTCTCTTCCCCCTATTTCTTAGCACAAGAAACGTCAGACAAAACGCTACGTTACGGCGACTGTAATCTTTTCAGGTGAGCCAGTACACCTGACTTTGACTTTAATCACTGCCATCCCTTCACTGAATGCATTCTTTTATGAATGTAATGCCTGAAAATGAGTGACGCATAATTTAAAAATATTTTCCTGACGAAAGCTATAAAAAACACGTAAAATATATAATTTATGTAATATATTAGAAAATATGTCAAATTAAAACTTAAAATACAGTTCCAAACAACCTAATTCGCCGACATCTCGCTTTAAACATATCTAACTGGCACCATTAAACTATGTACTTACACAAAAATCCGGGCGCTAATCATAAGCCTACCTTTCTTGATTCCACTAGTGTGTGGTTAAAAGATGGGGTTATAGTGTAATCACTAATCACCCACGGCAAGACTACATTTAAGACCCGCGCTTTAATGTTAAAATCGTTTATCTTATAATAAAGGTGTCCTTTTTCAAAATTATCCTGAGCGAGGGATGAATCCTGGGTAGCTCAGTGGTAGAGCGTTGGCTCTCTAAGCCGAGGGCCCAGGTTTTGTCTCGCTTGTCAGTGACGGGAAGGCCTAGGCGTAGGCCCCCGAGGGTGTTGATTTCAAAACTGTTTCCCAAGCTCCGCCCACGCAAATGAGGGTATATTTCTTCTGAATCATGCCTTTCACATTCATACGTTATTGTAATTAATATATATGCCTATACTGAATATCCCAAATGGGTAGTAAGACTCGAGGAAATTATGAGAAAAAAACAGTTCAGGGTAAACGGACCTTATCAATACAATAAGTACAAGGGTTGAAAGCAGGCTTATTATGGATTTTAAAATTTACTGCTATTGCTGACCCTTCCGCCAATAACCCCCCATTTGTTTATAAAGCACGTGAATAAAAGGGTACTATTAAAACAAAGCATTTAAAAGATTTTTAATTTGAACGTTCAACACCAAATTTGTTAACAATTTATTCTAAGGGAATTGGGATGATAATATAAAAATGCGCCCGCATTCGCGTAGAGGTGGATGTGGAAACTTTAGAGATAAATTACATAGCTATGGAAAACCATCCCCTCCCTAGTGCAAGCGTCCTTGTCTGAGATTCGAACCTCAAACCCTTGGTCGGAGGCAATCCATTCAATTGAGTAGCTGACACCTTTTTTCTCGCTCTCGTTTAAGGGTCTTTTTCTACACTAGTGACCATTCACCGGTGTTTGTGGCGAACATTAATATAACACTGGAGTCCGACACTTCATTATCAACAAGCTGGGTAGCATCTAAATATTATTCTTACTATCTAAAATTGACTCAAACGATGAGGAACTACTATTTGTTCTATACACTATAAACTATCTGAAGATACCAGCTTCGGTGGGCGCATTAGTCTAACGCGCTACTCTCGCAGTAAACTAGACTGCCGATGATGGATAGATCGAGGTTCAAATCTCTGTCTGGTGTCATGAGGGGGGTCTTCCAACATGGTTTTCCACTCTCCCTCCACGAAAACGTGTGTACACTTCCTATAAATATAACCTTCCTCTCCCTAAACCATTGGCGTAATTTGTACAATGTGTAACCCGAACGCTAGACCACTGTTTACCAAACTGTGGCGCGCGTACCCCCTCAGGGTACATAATGGTTTTCAGGGGGATGGGGGTGAAGGGGTATGCACCCCTTAACTTTATAAATCATACACGGGTTTATGGTAGTAGTGGTGGTCGTGGCGTCAGAAGCAGCAGCAGTAGCAGTGGTAACCAATTTTAATCAGATTTTTGATGTCATGAACTTTTTATGTTTCCTTTCCCTCTTTCATTGTTTATTTAGCTTACTACCAGTGGCGTACCCAGGATTACATTTCGGGGCTGATAAAACTTCAAACCAAGAAATCCATTTTTTTTAAATATCAGGAAAAGCTACACACACACACACACACCTCAAACAATGGTTCTTTAAAACAAACAACAAAATGGCTACGCACGGAATTGTTACTGTAGCCCTGGTAGCGTACTATTTACACCCCGACCGACCCTGGCGGCTCGTCCGACCGGGGCCAGCCTGCCTATATGTTATTATTTTTTCATTTTTTTCTTTTTTTCTTCCCACTGTTTCTGTCTCTTCCCTCTTTATTTGCGTGTACATTGTATGTTATAAGGTCCTGGCGACCCATTATGAGCAACGGGGTGGGTTTTTATATAATTTTTCCCACCCCTAGCCCAAAGAAGGCACATTTCAGGGTGCCAAACAATTTTATTGTAAGATTACTTTATATGTTCAATGTCGTGTCCGTTTTCGAGAGACCTTCGGGGCTGGTGTTAACTGTTGTCCATTTGTTTTTCCTGTATTTTACATGTTTATTATTATTTGATGTTTAAAAAACAATAAAAATGCCTAACAAACAAACAAAATAAAATTGACATTAATAACCAGAGAAACAAACATGACACGAAAACAACACTAATTGTTCCTCCTTTTCTACACCCGTCTAGTCCATGTGAATAATACAGTTTAACTGTTCAGTGGGCAACGAATGGTCACGGAACTGCTTCAATAAATCTATTTAACTATCGATTAAACACCATCTACCTATACAAAATAATCTGCCATATCTATAATCACTTTTCATTGTCGATATTACGATATTATATTAATATACACGTGCAGGAACATTTTGTAGAACTTGTATGTTTTTTGTTCTTTTGTTGATAGATAATGCTTTGGATTATTTTAAATTTCGGGAGGGGGCATATATCCCCCTTACCACCCATCCTACTTGCGCTCCTGCTTACCACTAATGATGAATTAAATAGCCAAGCTATTATAGTTGTGTGATGACTGTGTCTTGCTGCAAACCATCTCTGAACAGTTCATTCCCATATGATTTACCTTGTAGACCGTGGTTTGATTGATACTCACGGGAATGTAAACTCCGATCAGTGATTTCCCAATGTCACGGTCCAGCACGGTAGGCTCACAGTTCTGTCAGTGGTAATTGGAATGCGGCACCCTATGGTTGACCTAGTGTAGTTATGTCCAGTTCGGTTTCTTCTGGCAAGTGCGAACTTTCACGAAGGCTGTTATCTATGAGCTGACATTGACTGCAGTGTGTTCTTCTGATGCTTTTCGTGAGCAATAAGTCGATAGTTATGGACAAATAAAATTTAATAATTCTGGTCCAAGAGGATGAATGCAGCATAAAGATATAACGACAGTAATCTAATTAAAGAAAATGTTTGGGATGGAGATAGTGGAAGAATTCAATCTTTAAAAAACACACAGCTGATGCAGACAGTGGAAGAATTCAATCTTTAAAAAACATATAGCTGTCATCATTGAGTCACCCAAATATAGTGTAGGATTATACATCTCTAAACACATTATGAGCCCAGTACTGTCAGCGTGTTCGCTTTTTCTCTTGTAGGTTAAGATAATAGATGCACTAACCCCATTTCCTCTGTTTGATCCATGCTTACAACCACTGATAACTAAGACATAGCATACGTGAGCATGTAACGACACAACACGGCCGGCCCACAGTTCTGTAAGTGTGAATCCAGCTCTAGACGACCGAGTGATAGCTAGAAGTGATTCCGGTGTGAGTCCTGTAACTCTAAAGGAACACGGTAGTATTGTGTAGATGCAAGTTTTGTGGCTCATCGTCAGGGAGGTCATTGTTCGGCATCCCACTCTACACCGTGCTCCGCTGCTTCGTGTCATGATAGCGACAGTTACTCACTGGCTGCCTGCCTGACTGCTTGCTGGCTGACTTCCGTTTCCGGTCGAGCCCTTGCCCTGGGTGGGAAACGAGGTGCCTAGGCTCCTTTGTGATGCTGCTTGCTTTGTCTACCATGTAGATGACCTCGAATCCCGTTATCGTCTTAGGTTAGTGGATGTCTGAGCCAACGGTTGTAACCCTGATATTCTGGTTTCCGATTTTGATTTTCAGTGGCTCATCATTCTTTGAAATTACCAGCACTTTTGACTTCTCATTGTTGATCTCCATGCCATATTATCTTCTACCTCTCCACCACCAGGTCCATAATTTCCTGCAACTCTTTTTTATTTTTGCCCACCCTAAAAATCACTACAACCCATTTATAAGAGTTTTAATCAATTAAATTTAGGTAAAACTAGCTTATGATTATTTTAAAAGTAGTGAACTAAAATTAGGAATACATCAATATAAATTACCTTAGAATATAACCTAGGCGTGATAAGAAAATAATACCCAAACATAACTTCGAACCTAACACAATATTATCACACTCAGGTTCTTTAAGCTAAGATGGTGGTCTCTTTGGTGCCCTTCTTGATTCGGCATCCCAGGCAGCATTTCATTATGATTTGAAATGTTTTGTGTCATCTTGGATAAGCCCGACTTAACACACATCCTGTGTTTTCAAAGAGGTGTTTTCTTCAAACCTTTTTGTAAATATAAACTGCTATATTACTAAACAAAAATAAAATTTGCTCTCTTAACATCACAAATAATTATACATAAAATATATATCTATAGTATATATATTGTCATATGCTTTACTACCACGGTAGCACAGTAGATATCAAGGTCACCTAGTGACATTTACTAATTCAAAGGCCTACTGGCCCTACTGAAGAAAAATATTTGAAAATCATCTTCATTCTCATTTGTTAATCAAGCACATATAAGCGGTGGCGTTTAAAATTTAAAAAAATTTAAATAATTAGGCCTACAAAAAAACTATGGCTTAAATACTGTGTATTTTGGATCTATACTAGAATATCTTATAAATTATTTTGTAAAATTACCATGACAAATGGCATACCCAACTGACCATTTTGTAAACATTTTATTTGCAAATTATATTCACATCATTTTATTTTAGGTACCACATCTTAGTGATGGAATTGTCACACATTTATTATTTCAAAGATGGTCTTTAAAATGAAATATATTTTTTAATATGAGTGTTTACAAAAAAAAAGCCACTAGTAATTTCTCATTAGATATATTTACTTTCACGCTTATTTAGGTTTAACCATCATACTGTTATCATTGCATACTACACTATCTCACCCATAAATAAGTTTGTCATGTTGTAATTTATGGGTTATTTCCAATTGTTTGCTAAATACTTTTCAGTTTAAACATTTTAAATGTTACATATGTTTTATTTAATCAACACCACTTTTAAACATCTGTGTTAATATAGTGTTCAAGATAGAATAATTAACTTATATTTTCATATGTAAATTTATAAGTTCTAGTTTATTCTTCTTGTTAAAATTGACAACACTATTGATGTGTTAAAATAATTTCAACAAAATTAATTTCACAAATTCCAATCATCATAACTACTTTTGACTCAAATTTTCAGTCAAATGTTATTCTCCAATATTTTAATGTTTACTTCTTTGAGAGCTAGTAAAATTGTAACAAGGGAAAGGATGGAATGCCTGAGCAAGTTTTCTTGAAGTGCGGATGAAAAAAAACCCTATATAAATACACCTTTAATGTAACCAAATATTACTGAATCTAGACCTTTCATGCTAAATTTGAACATACTGACTGTGATTTTCCGTACTTTTCTTTCTATCACTTCTCCTTTTGTGGTTGCAGAAAGATGACACCTCATTACTGGCCCAGTTTTTCTATGCAGATGAGGCCCTCAACATGGTGGCGGCAGAACTGGACAGTTTCGATGGCCGCAAAGATCCTGAGAGATGTACATCTCTGGTCAACCACCTGCGGCAATGTCAAGACAAGGTCGGTCTCGATTGTTTATTCTATGGAGATTTAGGACATTTACATTTTACAATGTGTTCATGATTGGCTTTTCTTCCGCAAGCTTACTTCTCTTGGGGGAATAAACAAGCGTAGCCTTTACCTCCATCCAAATGTGTGTTCATTTATTCTAAAATTCTACCTGCTTCATCCTTATTCCATCAGTGTAATTAAAGTATGATTATAACCTAAATTAGTGCTAAGGCGTGGAGAGAAAAAAACCCTAAGGGTATAAAATGAGGAGGATGCATTTTAAGGAAGTGCAGCAACATTTGCCTTGCACACCACATTATGGTGGAACAAACCACTTCCAATGCATCCAGCTGGGATTGGAACATATGCCTCTCAGATCAGAGTCAAGGATGCTGAAGCTGAGATAACTGATTTTATGTAATGTAATCAGGGCTGTAGAGTATACCAAGACTTTGACTCTGATTCCTTCAAAAATGGCCAGTGTATATTTATTAGTAATAATAAATTTACTGTAATAAAATACTCTAATACAGATGACTTCATAGGAAGCTTCTTTGGTATTGTGATTTTTTTTAGAACCACGTCTTACTATCTGTTTGGTTTAACACTTATGTACTAATTACGCTAAAGGTTTTAGGGATAAGGAAGGCTATATTTATAGGAAGTGTACATGTATTCGTAAGAAGGCTGCACCTGCCGAAGCGGGTCATTGTGCATTTATATTTGAATAAATTTGACAAACAAAATTACAAAAAATTAATGGTAAAATGATATATTTATCACATATTGTTATAATATTATAAGTTATAGTTTTAAATTATTTATGACTCCAACTTCACAGCCTTGATTATAATTATATATGTCCTATATTAATATTAGATTACACTACCACACAGCCTTTTGTGCTCCACTTGTTCAATAAATAATGGCACCTGAGGCTGCATTTGTAAGATCTGAATTTCTTGTTCATAACTGGTTTTTACACAATGTGAACAAAACTAAACTTTGCTCCTATTTTGAAGGTTAGCAGCTAAAGTGAAACCATTTTGCTATTTTCCCCTGTGTACAGTAGTTATTTAAAGGCCTAGAAACTAAAATGCAAAATATTTCCTTTAGAAACATTACTAGCAGAAGCATTGTGGTATTTCAATCCAGGTAGTAGTTATGAAACAGCTTAGGTCAAAGGTATATGCCATTGACTGATACTAACCCCTTTTTTGCTAACTGACCATGAACCTGTGATGAACAAATACCCAACCTTGACACTTCATGTTTGGGTTAAAGTGTAAGGGAGATGACAAGCATCAGGAAACTTACAAAGCTTTTTGAAGACAGGAGTGTACAAACGGGTTGACCAACATTGAAGTTTATGTTTCTTTCTTACCTGGGGCTATCACTTCCCTGGATTCTTCCAACCCCCCATTAAAGTCTTCATTGAAAATACATTAAGACCCCTGCATCTGTATCTTTTTAATTAAAGAAAAAAAATAATAAGTCAGAATGCTACACCATCACCCCACTTTATCTCTTCATAGTAGGCATTGTGCTATCATATCAACACCATAATCATTATCATAATCATAATATGAACTTTATATAATGTTGGTAATGTCTTATTGTAAATAATTTATCAATTAAACCTTACCGTATTGGTGAATGCTATATGGATATCACGTTAGTTAGGTATTATCTGCAGTTTCATGTAACTGTAATAGATCTAGGAACGTATTACTTGCTGATATGGGGGCCTTACTGTAGTTCTAACTTCTAAGGGGAAAAGAGAAGGTTGCACCCGGGCTAACAGGAGACACATGCACCAGAAAATTGAACATAATACTTAAGATAAACCTGGGCTACACAACAATGCTGGAGCTATCGAAAAACCTCAGGGTGGAGGCATCATCTATTTACCTTGCCAGTAGTAACAATGATACCATTTGTGCTCGTAATGACGAGTGCTGTGGAATAAAAGTTTTTCTGCTCACAAAAGCATAGTAAGAGATAACAAGAAGATATTCACCATTAAAACTTTGTTTATGTAAGACTACATTATTGTTTAGGAATTGCAAAAATGACTCATTAAATATATAGTGCAAACTTTTTTACTCACTAATTTTATTCACATCTTTGTTTTACAAATTGGATGGGAAAATGTAGGTTATGTGTGGTAATACTTTTTTGTTTACGAATGTTCACTTTTTACTAAATGGAATTTATTTATTTATTTCTAAAAACAAAATTGTCTAAATCTATGTTTGAAAACAACTAAATTGAGATTCTTAGCAACTAAGGATCGATACTATAACATTGCAGGGGACAACTGTTGTCATTCGAATGAGCTTTATAGCTTAGACCAGTGTTTCTAAAACTGTGGTTCGCAGACTACTGGTGTTTTGTTGCAGTGTGTCAAGTGGTCCGCACATGGGACCACAGGAAGATTAATGTTATGACACAATCATATTTGCTTTCTCACTCTATTATATTTTAAGACTTAAGTTTTCAAAAATACTTAATTATTAATCTAACCTCAAACAACCTTTTTCTATATTATCATGTAAAGACTTCCCAGGTATCCATTTTACACAAAATTATTTAGTCAATTTTTGAAAACTACCCAACATTAAACTGTATTTTATTTGAGGCCTTCAATCAAAATCAAAACAATACTCTGGGGACAGAAAAATTTTTGGGTTATGGAACACATAAAACTTAAAGATTCATAATAATCTAGAGATCAAAATTCTTAACAGTTACACTACAGTATTTGTTCTCATTATTAAAACGTAAAGGGTGAAATAAATCAATAGTGTTCAATATTGAGAGGCTAACTCCGTAAAGTTGATCATACTTTGTTCCTTAAATATTGTCCTATTTTACTACATTATTAGTGTTATTTTATTATTTACATATTTCAAAAATTACAGACATGACTTGACAGTAGATTTAGTATTGTTTCTAGCTGTCATATAAGGAAGGCTCTTCCTATGAAAATTGGACTGTAAAACGTTTGTATGAAACAAAGTTGTATAAATCCACTGTTCTTACTGCTTGATAAACACTTTCATTAGCTAATATCATGTGTTGACAAGTGGCGGGTGGGTAGTATATTAAGGTGGGTGGTTCGTTATTGGGAAAAGATTGAGAAACATTGGCCTAGAACCTAATAATCTGTCTGACATATAGTTATTATAGATATTCTTCATGATTCTTTTTTTTTAATTAACACTTTTAATTACTGTCTATTATTTTAAAATGTCCAACTCAAGCCAAGTGGACATTTAGTTGTTACCAACTTTGTTTTTGTTGTCTTCTAGATTTGGCATTGGAAATTTTTAAAACATAATTGATTATTTTGATATGCCAATGATTGACATTTTTACATCCCTGATTCTTTCATTTAAAAATGTACCAACTTTGCTCCAAATAGTTTAAGAATTGTATTGGAAGAAATGCCTAGACAGACAGACAAACAAAAACACGCCATTTTATGTATAGTAGTCACAAGTGTGATTCTTTAGATGACTAAAGAATTTTTTACACTTTGTGCTGCTAATTTTTATTCCTCTTGATACTAAGTTAGCTAACGTTTATTTTCTTATTCTGGCAGGTTTTGACAATTTGTAGCAATATAATGGATGAAATAATCCCAGAAGATCGGGCCAACAGAGACTTCAGGGTGAAATTTCCTGACGATGTGATGCAGGAGAATTTGGCTGGACAATTGTGGTTTGGAGCTGAGGTGAGGATGTCACTTCTTAAAATATGTGCGCTTTCTATTAACAATACATATGTGATTAGATTTTGAAAGAAATACAGTGTTTTCTTTACATATGATTTTCCTTATACCTACGGAGCTAATTAGCTTAATCAAAAGGCACACCCTCCTACCCCCACATAGTGGTCCTCCATCCACCTATATTTTTCTTCCAAATAAATTTTATACTAACCTTTAGGGGTGTGCAATGTCCACTTTTTCACTTTGAAGTGAACCCGAACCATCATCATCATCATCATCATCTGTTTCTAGTATGTGCCTCCATCTTCCTCTTTCCTTCCACCACTTTTCCTCCTTTAGTTGCTTCAATTATTCTTTCATTTGCACCCTTTTTTTCTTGGGCTACCTTGTGGTCTCCTACATACTTTATCACCATTATTCTCTTTGATATTCTTTCCTTTTCCACCCCAAATCAAATATATAAAATATTATTGAAATTAAAATATTTTTTGTCAGTTGCTTCATGCTAGAAAAATTATTATAATCCATACACTAAAATCATCCAGTTATTTTTGTTATACACGTGTTTGTAATATCTCATATTCTAAGCTGATAAATCAAACTATTATCACAACATGAAATTCTCTTGACTCATATTTTTTCAGATGAATATTAATTGACCTAGATAGCAGCCAAGAATTATGATCATTGAACAAAAATGAGTAATTTACTGTTTATATTTGTATTGGTAAAACTTTGTAGTTGACACTGCCAGATTTTTTTTTCCAGAGCGAATTTGAATCTGATTTTTTTTTAAGCTTCACACACCCCATAGTATTATTATTATTAGCACTGCGTCTTACTACCCGTTTGGGTTATACACACTTACACTAATGTGTAATGGTAGGGTGATTGTGAGATGAAATGGAGGACCTACAGTACAGTTTAACGTGGAATCCGAACCATGGTGGAGGCCTGGAATTCCCCACATTCACAAGATGTCTTGTCAAAGGTGAAGGAAGGGTTTGGTACACCCCATAGTAACCTTATGTTAAATGTATCATTTATTGCTAAAAACAAGGAGGGGAAAACTAGGGAAAATGATAATCCAAAAGAAAGGGTTCACCAAACATTGGAAGGAGGATTGAACTATACTGTTTACAAAAAATTGTAGCTCCATAAGTTTATCTAAATTGTTCTTTAATTAGGCACCACTTAAAATATTTGATATATTTTTTTAGTTTTGGTAACATTAAGATGTAATGTTTGGATTAGAAATGTGTATTTTTAATCCACAAGTATTTCAGAATATAAGTTAAAAACTAAAATGAGCTTAGGATATCACAAACCTACACAATTCTTACAGTAGCCCACAGAGGCACCATAAGGGATAAAACCTGGGCCTCTGATCCCCAAAACTGCCTCCCCAACAACTGTCTAACAAGGGCAAGATACGAGTATTTTAAACCTTTTATATAACAGCACTTGTACTTATATTTTTAGCATAAAAAATAACATTCAATGTAAGATTTATTTGGTTGTTGAATGTACTTACTTTTGTTTTGTGTTATAAAGCGTCCACAAAGAGATCATAACTGGTTTATTTGAGACCCTTTTTTGGCCATTTCATTCAAATTGATCTTAATTAATGATTGTTTGAACTTAAAAGATCCCAAAACTAAAAAATGTCTAGCCAAGAGCTAAAGTTATGATTTTGTTCAGTGATGTACCTGCTCTGAGAGCAAGGTTTATCAACAAGATTTTATTTAAATATCATTTGGGACCTTGAATTTTATCTTTGTCAAGCAGGATACAAAAGGAGATTGAAGTTTGTCTTAGTCATTATCTTTTTGGCATGTTTAATTTGATAAAACAACTTAATAAAATGTATTTGTGATTCATAATTGGTGTTTTTTTTAGTGCTTGGCAGCCGGCTCAAGTATCATGAATCGTGAAAACGAGAGCTCTGAAATGCGACCATTGGCCAAGGCCCTAACAAAAGCTCTGGAAAATGTACGAAACTTTCTGCGGGAGCAGTGCCTGCGGGGGCCTCTCGTTCATTCAGGGGACATGTTCTGCGAACGGTTGCAGGAGGCTCTAAAAATTTTTGACCGCCTGTTTGCTGAGTTTGAGCTGTGCTATGTAAGTGCCATGGTGCCTGTCAAGACCCCCAGAGAGTATGAAGTGCAGCAGTTTGTGGTGGTCCTCTTCTCTGAGACACTACAGAGGTGAGTGAGTATTAGCACCAACATTTGGTGTGACAGTTTAAGCAGGCCACCTCCTGGAGCTCAGGACAGGTTGCGGATGTCCATAAATTCCACCTTACTTAAGAAAGTTCAGACAGAAGTTTACTTTGATGCCTAAAAGTAAATTCATTCAAAGGGCACAAAAGGCATATGATTGAATACAAACCAGAACAAGAATTTTAAATATGAATGCATTTAGTAAATCTTTCCAATGTAAACCCTATATAATACTCTCATTCAACTTAAAATATTAACAAATAGACTGTAAATTATGCACTTAACCTTGTTTAATGTTTATATGATTTCCTCTTATTAAATTCCAAAATTATTAATAGCCATTTATTTAAGAGACATAGAAATCTTCCACTATAAACTAGTAGTGTGAGTGTTGAGGTGCCAGAGTTTTAATATACTAAAATACTTATTATCAGTACTATTAGAGTGCTATAGTAGGATTCTGGTAAGAAAGATATTTAAAAAACCATGTTACTTAGCCAACATTGATATGTATTATCCATCAAAACTGAAAGCTGCAAATCACATGCATGACTTGACATTAAAAAAGTAGAAAATGGTTTTAGTAAACTTTGTAACTGTAAAAAAACTCACCTTTTATCTGATTTGTATATAGGGCACTGCAGATGAAGCTGTTGAATCAAGAGATGGTGGATGACTATGACCCGGCCCTCATGTTCACCATACCTCGTTTGGCCATTGTCAGTGGGCTGCTCATTTTCCCAGACGGTCCACTTTGTCTTGACAAACCTTCTGGAGACATGTCCGAGATGTTTCGCCCATTCAGAGTGAGTCGATGTTTATCCTCATTATAGACACACCTGCAAGGCTAGTATGCAAGACTGATCCAAGAGACTTTGGTTCAATCTGGCAATTTGGAACAAGCTTGTTTGGAACATTATGGTTTCTCGCCTTGTCATCAGGCAAAATCTGCTGCCATATATCCAAATTTGCTTTCTTTATCATATTCTCCTGTGCTGCTAATTATACTTTAATTCTCTGATAATTATTATGATGTGTTGTGTCTTGAATTCAACCTTACCTACAATTTTATGGCCAGTGTTTTGTTGTGGCCTTTCTATTTTCGAACATTAAAGCAATTACTTTTTTAATATTTTATAACTGTATCTCCATCCACATAATGTATTATTGTTTCAATCATATTTTTAATTATTCCTTTTTAGACACTGCTGTTCAAGATTCGGGAATTACTCTGGACCCTGAACAAGAAAGAGTTGTTTGAGCCCAACGATTACCGTACTTCTGACTCCAACAACCCTCGCATACCACTGGATACTGCTGACGACACTACCTACCCTTCTGTGCCAGACCTCGATGACTTTGTCACAAGGTTCTACATAGACTACCCCAACTGTAAACAGTTTGTCACAGATTTCTACACTCGCACCGCTGTGCCTTCTTGTGTCGAGGGGGATGAGGTGTCGGAAAGTGATGAAGATACCGAGTGGGTGGGGGAAACATCAGAGTGTGATAGTGTGGCTACTGAGGTGTTCAGAGTGCTGGACAGTGAAACAGGCAGTACCAGAACTGTAATAAGGGTCTCAGGTGACTCGTGGAGTAATGGAAGCATCACTCCACTAGATGCACCAGACAATCTACTTGGCGTTATCTCAACCAACAGTTTTAATACCTGCGAAGATTCTTCTTTGTCATCTACAATCAATGATATTGTATCTGAACCTTTAGAACGGCACGAAAAAACTATTAACGACCCGTGTTGTGAAAACAATTTGATAAATACAGATACTACAGAATTAGTAAGCAACAATATAGATATTCCAATAACCTCATCTGGTTTTTTAATAGCTAATCAAGTTGGTCATGAGGCTATGATGGCAACTGTTGATGGAGTCTCGCCACGCTCGCCTATTGTGTCTCCCTCAGGAGCACAGTCTCTTCCAGATGGAGATTCCAGTGAAGCAATGTCCGTGGCAACTGCCACTCTTTCCACATTGCTACTGAGAAGCTCCAAAATCTCTCCAGGAGATTATCACCGAGAGCCCAGTATCGGAGAGGATGATTCTAACACTCAGTCACCATTGGACTCTGGTGTGGGAACGGTGCTAAGTTGTAGTGAAACTGGCAGTTTATCAGATCGATCTCCTGATGCCGAGAGTTGTGAAGTAAGAGAGATAACTCATCAAGGCAAGCACAGTCCCCCGAGATTACATTGGCAGCTTGAGACCATTGCTTGTAGGTGTACCTCTTCCAGAAATTGTGACATGGCCATGTTTGAAGATCATGGCACTGAAAGTATTAGTAATAGGGTTATTTTGAACACAAAGTGCTCTGAACATAAAGACTGTTTAATAGACAAATGTGAGACCCAAAATTGTAGTTTGTCGCCGCAACCAAATGATTGTTTCTGTGATAATTTCTGTGGTGAAACATGCAATAACATAAATAGTTTTGCAACAATCAAACCGGAATGCAGCAATAAATTTCAACCAAACGAGCATTCGTTTAAGGACGATTTAGAAAGTGAGTCGTGTGTAGAGTCAAATAATTTTTGTAGTAAACATTCTCTTCTATTTGACAAATCCACAAGTGTTTGTAGTGGGTGTGTAATGTGTAATTGTAAACAAAGTATGAATCTACCTGTGGAAAATGTAAACAAATTGACTGATACTGATAGTGATTGTGATAATGTTGATGTTTATGATGATCAACGCGATGATAAGAATAATGTGGATTTGGTTGTTGTTCCTACCTCACTATCAGATTCTAAACAACTCACCAGCATTTCAGACATTAGTAAAAACTTGATGAGATCAGAATTTTGGAGAAATAGAAGAAGTGATTGTGATTCAAATTGTGTTGTGAATAAAGAATATGTGGATAAGGTTCTACCAAACATACTGATAAAAACAGAAGGTGAGGAGTGGGTAGGCATGATGTCAGGGGAAGGCCAGTACACAGTATGTAATGAAAACTTGAACAATGTCCGCACTTCTGATTTGAACTATTCTGAGAATTGGGAAAGTCTTATGACTCAACACTCAGAGGAGCCAAGTTCGTCTGAATCAAAGCTGTCCCTCCCAAGTTCGAGTTCTAGTTTCAAGTCGTTGGTTGCCAAAGAGACAAGAAAGTTAGATGTATCTCCTTCCTATGATCATCGTTCCCAACATCCACCTATAATGGTGGTTTCTAAGAGACTAGGAAGGTAAATATGTTTAATTGCACTAGAAATTATTTTGAGTGCTCATTTGTTTGCTTATCACCCTTGGCCTGCAAATAAAGGTATCAGTCTTGTCTTGTCTGCCGATAATGATATCAGGATTTGATTACAATAATTTTCCACCTTCCCTTCACACAAATATGGTGCATTTCCTCTTAATTCTGCAATTCTAATATAAAACACACAATTTTAAAATATCTGTGGAAAATAAATTGTCTCTTGTTAATTTTTACTTAAAAAAACAAACATAATATACATTTCCAAGCCAAACCATTAGCCAATAATTCATTTTATTAACATAATATTTTGTTACTCATATGAATCACTCTTCACACATAAATTCTGAACAAAATTATTAAAGCTATTTTTAAAGAATTAGATATTTAAAAAAAATATGTCATCATAAAACTACGCTTAAACGAATTCTTACAGAAAACAAACATAAAGTATTTATTTATAATCGAAACACACCAAAGATAATAATGTTGAACAAAATTTTTAGAGCCAGTTAAAGCCAATTTAAAAAAAAAAGTTTTTTACCTTTGAACAAAAACCAAATATGGTGTTATCTTTTCAAACACTCCACAGTTCTATTTTAACTAAATTGTAGCACCATTAAAAATTTTTATGAATTTTCAAAAAATCATTTATTTGTAAACACCCTTAATTTCAGAGATAGAAATAATTTCACCAAACCATTTCAGCTGTAACCCCAAGTACAGCCAGAGGAATAGACATATATATATGAGAACAAACCAAGTTTTAAGAACCCTTATTTTGAAGTCGGCGGCACACCAAAGGTTAAGATGTATCATAATTTTAGTAATTTTCACATCTACAATACCTTAACTGTATGAAAAATTAAAAGCCTGAATACCAGTTTTTTAGGCCTGAGCGAGATCCCAGCTTTGGGAAATTAGATGCTCCTGAGAAGCAGGCGGGAAAAATTTATGTCCCTGATTTCTCAAGGAAAAATTAATCTTAAAAGGTTACGATTAAGGTATGTCCATAAACAATATTATCAATTTACTAACATTTTAGAAAACATTACAAAGATTGTTGAAAGTAAAGAGTGGTTTTATATATATATATATATATATATATCTAGATCAATCTATTTAAGTTATAACTTTTAATCATTTACTAAAGTTAAACTTATCTTATCATCTGTTTGGTAGTCCGGTACCATATATTTAATTAATTTTTATTTCAAGACTACCTAGTTAAATCACTTTAAAAATAGTATTAAAGCTTATATTATAATTTTAAAGGCATTAATTCATGTCAAATGTGACTCTTGAGTTTATTCATCTTCCAATCAAAGGGAAGTAACTATAGTAATATCACTGTTTTTTACCCCTTTAAGTTATTCTAAATCAACTTTTAATTTAATAATACAAATTTATTTCACTATAATTTTCAAGTAAATGTAATTTTGTGTAGAACTCCTACTACATTGTGTTCAAGTATTGCTATATTTTATTCTTATAGCCAGCTAGTTTAGAAGTTAATCCCTGGTTGACCTCAGCTTGCCACATTTTTCCCTTTCCATATGTGTGCATTGAGATGCAGTAGGATTGTTTTTTCAATAAATTTTCTAGGGCCCTCCTTCTCTAATTAATTTATTAGAGGTTATTAACACACATTTTCTGAACTGACTGATTATATCAGAACATACTTATAAACTAACTTAAACCTAGAACAGACACAAAAACCAGCCTCCAGTTATTATTTCATCACTGTGAAATGGGAAACTCAAATTTCACCAATGATACATTTTTCAGTCATGCCAGGAATTAAACCTGAGACCCTAACCTCATTAGACAGACATGCTATCGACTGAGCCAATGTGTTGGAACCTTATCTAGTTAACAGTCAACACAACTAGACACCAAAATATAAATACACTACATAATACATTTGATGTAATATTTATTCCTAATTAGATACAATCCAGGAAAACATATTTTTAGTGCAAAATAATGACAAAAGTAGCTTTTAAATTTCCATCTATGCACGAAATATAAAATATACATTCACCAGACTTATTTGCATGAATACACTATTATGTTAATCTTATTATTTGTGATGGCATCCATTTGCTTTAGTATCGGGCCAGCATAGACAATGGATAGGCAAAACTAATATTTTTGGAGTATAGCAGCATTCTTTGTGAAAAGTTTGGTAACTAAAACTTGAGAAGTAACCAAGCACACTGACTTGGTTAAGAAAGTTTTTTGGTACTCTTATTAATATAGACACTACTGTGGCACACTTTTATAATATATTCAGATTGGTTTAAATATGTTGATGTTTTACTGTGTAGGTCATTATTAAAATTATTGCCATTATAATCTGTAACTATTACACAAAAATACTTTAACCATTGGGTCTCCGAATTGCTAAACAGCTTATTTGAACCTATAAAATTTTATTATCTTCTGATCAAATGCTTATAAGCTTCTAATTTTATCATCAAATTACTAATTTTTTTTATTTTTTAGATTTATAAGGTAAAGTTTGAACTAAAATTATACATCTGATAAATAAATACAAGCTTAAATTGGAAAATTATTTTTTAAATCTTCGCCTACTGTTCCCATAGGAAATAGTTATTTCCCAAAGTCAAAAGGTCATCCCCGCACAGACCTAATTTTTTCGACATAAATTTATACAAGCTAAAAAAATAAATACCTATAATCTTCCCAGTCAAGATTTCTAGTTCACCACTGGTATTTCTAAATGTCAATTAATCTTAATAAGAAAAACCTCTTTTCGTTTGTTGAGTTAATTGTATTATATTTGAAAGAAGTTACAGGAAAGGTGGACAGAGACATAAAAGGGACAAACAAAATCTGGCTTTTAAAATTAAAAGAACACACTTCACACTTTACATTGCTGCCATTGGGCAAAGAGGTAATGATTTCCTCTCAAAGAAAATTAATTGTTACCATCCAATCCCCTCAGTCTAGGTTTCATTCTATTGGAACTCATCAGGAGGGAATGTAAAACATGCATTGTAAAAGCCATGAAAATCTATTGTGTATTTTTTAAGCATAACTTACTTTCTAGTCAGATTTATAGCTTCATAAGCTCATTTAGTACATTATTCATTATAAAATTACTTAAAATTAGTCGTCGAATCCACTATTTTACATATCCGAATCTCCAATTTACCTTCATATCTTGATTTCGAACAATGGAGATAATTATTAACATTAAAGTTATGTGGTATAGAGCACTAGGCTAAATCATGGTTTAAATTAGGAGAGATAGCCAGCACACTTACCTAGGTGATACTGGAGTAGAAATTGTTGAGATATAACACTAAAAAAAAACATAAACGCATTTTTAAGGACAAGCTTTCACTGTCACAGACAGCTTCATTAGGTCAGGAGAGTAGACTCTTTTTCACTTCATCCTATTTAATGCATCCTTCACCTTTTTCATGTGGGATCCACTCCCTTCTTTTTCGATAATTATTCAAACCCTTTTGCTTCACCCCATTCTTTTTCTGGTTGAACATCTTTTCAAAATATTCCTGCCACAGTTCCCTATTTTATTCTTCTGTCCTCGTAGTTCTTTTTATTTATCCACCATTCTAATTGCTTGTCTTTTATATGGCCTCCTATTTCTAACATAGCTATATAACCACTTCTGACTTCCTGCCACATCCATTTGTATCATCTTAGTCCCTTTTTGCATCCAATCCTTCTTGGATTACTTTAACACACGCTTTGTTCTTCTCTGTTTCACCCTCCACTTTTCTTCTCTTTCCTCATTTTCAATCTTATATCTCCTTCCAATCACTGTATTCTTCGCCTCCACTGCTTCCAGCTTGCTATCTCCTTCCACTTCCTCTTATCCTCCCAAAGAACTCATCTGCAACTCCCAACAAACTTTTCCTACACCTTTGCCATTCTACATCCTCACTTTGCATATTAAACGTCTTGTCTTTTTAAATACAGTTCTATTTACGCTTCATTTTTAAGCCTCCACACCCTTAGCCTTATTTCTTTTTTTCCTACTTTCATCCCAAATTCCCAACCCCTTATGTCTACCACCAGCACACTTATCTAAAGACACACTTGATATCACCTTAACTTTTATAATCTGTTTCTTCATTTTCTTATTCATAAGGAAGTAATCTATTATAGATCTTTGCTCCCCATTCCACCTGTATCTAGTACTTTTATTGATTTCTCTTTACCTTGTGAACCAACTGTTAGCTACCTTCTGATGCTTTTGGTTGAACTGTAAGGTTGACTGTCCACAGCTGACTGTTTTCCATTCAGTTATGACATCACTGTATAGATAGCAGCACTATGAATACTTTTATATTGAATGTAATCATTGTATAGATAGCAGCACCGTGAATAATGTTATATTGAATCTAATAATAAGTGTGCTGTAGGAAGGAGAGGAATTATCTAAGGTTGAGGTTGGGGACTTGTCTGGATTTGATGATATGTTGATGGGCCAGTTCCCATATCCTTAATTGTGAAAGGTTGCATATTGCTTTGTTCAGGGATTTGACCACCTTGGTTGTGTAACAGTTATTGAAGTCACGATTATGGGTTTCGACATGTGCTGCTACAGGCTTCTCTTCATTTTTAATTTTTGCCGAAACCCATAATCGTGACTTTAATAACTGTTACACAACCAAGGTGGTAAAATCCCTGAACAAAGCAATATGCAACCCTTGACAATTAAGAATATGGGAACTGGCCCATCAACATATCATCAAATCCAGACAAGCCCCCAACCTCAACCTTAGGTAATTCCTCTCCTTCCTACCAGCACACTTATTATTAGATTCATTATAACATTATTCATAGTGCTGCTATCTATACAGTGATGTCATAACTGAAAATTGAAAAACAGTCAGCTGTGGACAGTCAACCTTACAGTTCAACCAAAAGCATCAGTCTACTCTCCTGACCTGATGAAGCTGTCTGTGACAGTGAAAGCTTGTCCTTAAAAATGTGTTTGTGCGTTTTTTAGTGTTCTATCTAAACAATTTCTACTCCAGTATCACCTAGGTAAGTGTGCTGGCTATCCCTTATTAACATTAAAGGCATTATGATTAATACCTTTCCTCTATCTTCTTCCAAATATAATAAAATACAAAATAGTAATTAAGTGTTAAATTACTGGTCTGGTGCCTGGTTGTTAAGTTCATCCTATAGTTATAATTGGTTCTGAAGCACCAATAAGCAGTATTAGAGTTCTAAAACAAATTTTGATTTGAAAAAAAAAATCATTGTTTTAAGGATTTGTGTCTTGGATCTGAAACGTTTACAATATCTCTAATACCCTTAAGGATTTGAGGTATTCGAAAGTTTCAAGGGCCTCCCAACATAAAATACACTATTCATTCTTAAGGTTATTTGGAATAGAGCACTAGGCTAAATCATGGTTTAAATTAGGAGGGATAGCCAGCACACTAACTTCGCTGATACTGGAGAAGAAATTGTTTAGATAGAACACTAAAAACGCACAAACACATTTTTAAGGACAAACTTTCATTGTCACAGAAGCCTTCATCAGAGACTCTCTTGATTTGATGAAGCTGTCTGTGACAGTGAAAGCTTGTCCTTAAAAATGTGTTTGTGCATTTTTTAGTGTTCTATCTAAACAATTTCTACTCCAGTATCACCGAGGTAAGTGTGATGGCTATACCTCCTAATTTAAACCACTATTCATTCTTAGTAACAGTAAATACATACATTTTTCTCCATTTGAATTACTAGAACATAGAATGATATAACTCTATAAGGAAAACCTCTTTTCGCTTTATGAGGTAATTATATTATATTTGGAAGAAGGTACAGGAAAGGTGGATAGAAACATATAAAAGGGGGACAAATACAATATGGCCTTTACAATGAAAAGAAGAACACAGTTCACACTTTACACTGCTGCCAATGGACAAAGAGGTAATGGATGTCTCTTAAAGAAAATTGATCGTCACCGCCCAATCCCTCGACCTAGGTTTCATTCTATCGGAACTCATCAGGGAGGAGCGTGAAACGCGCAACGCAACTTCCTAAAAGAGAAAACCAAATAACACAAAAGAGGAGAAAAAAGGAAAATGGTAAAGAATAATAGAACACATAGATAGGAACAAATAAAAGGTATAACAAAAAGGACAAACACAGGAAAAGGACATGGATGCGAATATATAATGATATAAATCTATAAGGAAAACCTCTTTTCGCTTTATGAGGTAATTGTATTATATTTGGAAGAAGGTACAGGAAAGGTGGATAGAAACATATAAAAGGGGGACAAACACAATATGGCCTTTACAATGAAAAGAAGAACACAGTTCACACTTTTTGTTATACCTTTTATTTGTTCCTATCTATGTGTTCTATTATTCTTTACCATTTTCCTTTTTTCTCCTTTTTTGTGTTATTTGGTTTTCTCTTTTAGGAAGTTGCGTTGCGCGTTTCACGCTCCTCCCTGATGAGTTCCGATAGAATGAAACCTAGGTCGAGGGATTGGGCGGTGACGATCAATTTTCTTTAAGAGACATCCATTACCTCTTTGTCCATTGGCAGCAGTGTAAAGTGTGAACTGTGTTCTTCTTTTCATTGTAAAGGCCATATTGTGTTTGCCCCCCTTTTATATGTTTCTATCCACCTTTCCTGTACCTTCTTCCAAATATAATAGAACATAGAATGGATAGTTTTACTTTAGATTACATAATGATTATTCTGAAACAAGGATTGTATTATTGAAAAAGATACCTCCCTATTCTCTGTAAATAATCTGTCTTACTAATCTTACAGGAGTTTGGAAGCTCCAGCGGCCAGCAGCTACTCTTCAACTTGTTCTAGTTGTCAGAGTTCAATCAGTGGGAATTCTGATAGGTAATGTTCAAACTTGCACATGTTATGTTTATTATATCACACTTATTTTCTGCCTTTTTAGTATTGCTATTATAACCTAAAACCATCATATTCTTTGGGAACCTGGTAAAGTAACTTTTTTTTAAACTAAATTGTGTGGTAGGATTAACAGCATACCAAAGTTTAATTTTAAGAAACACCAATTAGACCACGGGCTATTAATGTATCTATTTACTATCTTGACAATAAATATCTGCTCTATATCAAAACTCATTTTCATTGAAATGTTCTTCTTAGACCAACTTGAAATATCTTTCAAAACCATGAAAATTAATTCCTACCGAAAAGTATGTTTTTGCATAGTGTAACCTAGGATTGAAACAAGATATGTGCTTATTAGTGCATTTGTCGTAAGACAATCTTGTGCCATGTGATATGTTAGGAGGCAGACTTTTAGGACTGCTACAATACATTGGACATCAATTTCTAACACATCTTCTTGCCTTATTTCAAAGCTTGTGCAAATTATGATGGTTGACCTAGCGGTCTAGGGGTAAGATGTCGAACTTCTGGGCTGGGAGTCCGGGGTTCAATCCTCGAACCCGGCACAGATTTATCTGATTACCAAACCCTTTCTTCACCTCTGACGAGACGTGTATTAATCACAACTTGTGAATGTGTGGAATGCCAGGCCTCCACCGTGGTTCGGATCCCATGTTAAACTGTAGGTCCTCCATTTCATCTCACAATCACCCTACCACTACACATTAGCGTAAGTGCGAATAACCCGTACAGGTAGTAAGATGTGGTGATGATGATGATGATTATAATAATAATAATAATAATAATAATAATAATAATTAAAGTGATAATTTTTTGATCAAGAGTATTTTCAAATCTAATATGAGGAAAAATAGCGCCAAACAGCTATATTAAACTAAACATCGAAAGGAGAATAGAAAGGCAAGGCCTACACACTTACTAGAAAATTGTAGGCCTTAAAGTTCACAATTAAAACACAAGACGCTGGTGACCTGGTGGTCTAGGGGTAAGGTGTCAGACTTCTATGCTGGCGGCCGGGGTTCGATCCCCGGTCCCGGCAAAGATTTATCTGATTACCAAACCCTTCCTTCACCTCTGACAAGACATCTTGTGAATGTGAGGAATGCCAGGTCTCCACCGTGGTTCGGATTCCACGTTAAACTGTAGGTCCTCCATTTCATCTCACAATCACCC
>CABFVX010001079.1:142371-159245 GCA_902151425.1 Timema shepardi
GGTGACCTGGTGGTCTAGGGGTAAGGTGTCAGACTTCTATGCTGGCGGCCGGGGTTCGATCCCCGGTCCCGGCAAAGATTTATCTGATTACCAAACCCTTCCTTCACCTCTGACAAGACATCTTGTGAATGTGAGGAATGCCAGGTCTCCACCGTGGTTCGGATTCCACATTAAAATGTAGGTCCTCCATTTCATCTCATAATCACCCAACCATTACACATTAGCGTAAGTGTGTATAACCCGAACGGGTAGTAAGACGCGGTGCTAATAATAATAATAATAATAATAATAATAATAATAATAATAATAATAATAATAAAACACAAGACACATAATTATGTAATTTTCCATCCTTTTAATAGATAAACAAATCTAATATGAATGATTTTGAATCAGAATAGTTAATAAAATCTTGGTTTAACTTGGTATTACTTACTGTCAAACATTTTAAAAATAAAGTCTACAAAATCTCGAGTAGTCAAATGGAAGAAATTCTCACACAAATTCAAAACTTTAATTTCAAAAAATTATGTCATGTTTGACAGCAAAATTAAGAATAAAAATTATTTTGTTATGAATTATAATAAATGTTAGCTAATATTTACAAATCTCAACCTAAACTTTATATAAATGAAAGCTGGAAAGGTGACGCTTGCAGGTAATCTACCGCGATTTTTGTATTTCACTGGTTTTTACACTGGTGGATATTGTAAATGAGTGTTAATTTCTAATATCCACTGATGATATCTGTATTATTATTATTAGCACCGCGTCTTAATACCCGTTCGGGTTATACGCACTTACGCTAATGTGTAATGGTAGGGTGATTGTGAGATGAAATGAAGGACCTACAGTTTAACATGGAATCCAAACCACGGTAGAGACCTGGCATTCATCACATTCACAAGATGTCTTGTCAGAGGTGAAGGGAGGGTTTGGTAATCAGATAAATCTGTGCCGGGACCGAGGATTGAACCCTGGCCGCCAGCATAGAAGTCCGACACCTTACCCCTAGACCACCAGGTCACCCATGATATCTGTAAGATGTTAAATGCACCCTCTCTATTTTGAAAAACAAACAGCATTGATTTTACTTCACTGGAGTTACCTGGAAATCATTAATTGAAAGTTGAAATCTTTCATTAATAGAAAAGCATAACAACTAGAAATAGATTATAATTAGTAAGTAAATGAGCTTAGAATAAAATTATTGGCACGGACTGTTCTATTGTTACTTATTTAAATGTCGTCCCTTTATACTTTTATTCTCACATTTGCTTTCCACATTTCATTCTCAATAGTACACAAGCACACATGGCAAAATCCACAGCACAACTACAGCAGCATCCGGTCCCTAAACCATATGGTTTCTGTTGCATAGATAGCTGTGCAGTGCATTCTTTCTTTATTTCCAACACACAGGTGTACCCTCATGATTACTAGTATTCACCATTTTGGATCTTTCGATTACTGTGCGTATGTGTGTGCGCATGCAAATTAGCATAGGGGTTTAATGTTTGATTTATAATTTTAGTTATTTTATTAAATTCATTCAAGTAAGCTTTCCCTGTTAATACTTTTTTGGCTGGCTGGTCTCTTTGACAATCTCTCACACGTCTTTCTTCAATCCCGGCTGGTCACTACTGACCCCCACACTCTTTTTATCAAATATTTTTGTCATTTTCCCCAGTATAACACTACAGGTTGGTCTCTCTTTGCAATCAAGCTTACTGTCCTACGGGTCTGCCAATATTGTAACACAGGCATAACAACGACACACATTCATTCTTACCAACTGTATATTACAAAATTAGAACTAATCTTATAAAATTTAAATGAAGCAATGTAATAAAGATGTGGAAGCTGTCTCACATATCTCATGAGTGTGTTTGAGATATATTGTTTGTTGTTCCAGCTGTAGTATGAGCAGTGATACTTCCTCGTTTAACTCTGAATGTCAGGATGATGAGGAGATAGCCCTGGCAATGCAGGCAGCAGAGATAGCCAACAGGAATGAGGCGAGATCCAAATTCAGGTTAGTATTGATACCTTGATCATTTACTGAGGTAAATAAAAATATTTAATTACAAGATGGTAATGTAATGAGGATGGAAAAAGAGAGGAATATGAAGAAAATGTAGTAAATGAAGTATGTGGGGGAAAAGACCACAGGGGAGGCCAAGAAAGAGATGGGAGGAGCAGATAACAGAAAGTGTTCAAGTGAAAGGAGAATAATGGAAGAAATTAAAGGAGGAAGATTGGTGGAAGAATAGACAAAGGTGGAGGCATTTTACTAAACTGACCCGGCCACAGTCTGAAAATCGTTGATGATAATGTTGATGAAATACAAGTTCATGAATGTTATAAATGACTCACAAACAGACGTTTTATTTCTTGTTTGGAATGTTAATAGAGATGAGTAGAATCCTCTTTTTTTTAATCAAAATCTCAACTACAAATCTTCATTTTACCTATGAATATTGAATCTTAATCTTATTTTTTATAATGTATGATGAGCTTAAGTGTTCTTTTCTACATTGATATGAATATATTTCCCAACAATTTTGATTTGGCTTGCATTAAATGATAAATTAATGGTCTCTTTGCTAAATTCGTCCTAACACGAAATCAGGCATAATCACTAGTACTTAATCAAATAATTAAAGCAATGGCTCTCAACCATTTTTTTGCTCAGGGCATACTAAACATGCAAGTTGATAGACACTACAAGAGACTGGCCCAGGCACATGCACAGACTTCTCTCAGTTGAACAGGAAATGCGATTGTATTGGTCCTGTATTTGATCAATGACCACAAATTGAACTTTTGTGTTAGAAATTACAAGCTCTTGTTTCTCATTGCTTACTTTTTTCTAGCCATGCATCTTACTATCTGTTGAGATTATAATATGCATATACACTAAATACACCAATGAGTTAGGTTTAGGTAAGGTTGGATTTAGATAAAAGTGTACCCGCACTTGCATGGAGGGAGATTGGAAAGCCATTTAGGAAAGAAACTCCGTACACTCAACTGAGTTATGAACCCTAATCTCGCTCTCATCAGCAGTCTAGTATATTGCAAGCGTAACACCTCAAATCATGCGGTCACCGAAGCAGGTCATTACTTACTCAACTATAGTTTTGTTTCTAGAACTTAAATAACTCATAGCCTGGGTATATAAGCTAAGCTACAAGGCTTGTGTACATCTGTTGCCTTCATTTGTAGTGAATTTGTGGCACACCTATTGATATCTACTGGTTTAGTACCTGGCTTGTCTTCACAATCCTTTGAGATCATTTTTTTCTGTACATTCATTACTGTTTCCAGCCTGTGGCCTAAGTCACTTTTTTTTATTAAAGCTAAAGCTATATTTTCCACTACCAGCTTGCTAGCCTGTCGTAGCTTCATATGCCTTATAATCTAATTTATGACTAGGGTAGGTACAACATCCAGTCCCCGGCTGTTTATTCATCACTATAATAGGGTAAACCCACATTTCACCAGGTATAGATTTTTCGGCATGCAGGGAATAGAACCCGGGACCCTTAGCTTAGTAGACAGACAAGTTACTGACTGAGCTAAGGTGCCGGGAGATCAATAATTTAAATGGAGAATCCCTCCTCACACCCACACTTCTCGAGCACTACTATTGTCAATTCAATATAAAGACTATTTTCAAGTGAACAAAATAATTTGACTTGACTAAAGTTAAAATGGTTTATTTGCCATTATCTTTGGGAGCTACTTATTCATTAAATACTTTTTGTAGTATAATTTTGGTAACTGTTATGACTTGATTTTTTTTAATCTTCAAAACTTTTTTTTTACTATAATGTGAAATTACAAATTTACTTTAGTAATTTAAGAGTTTAGTTTGATCCAGATTGATTAAATTTTTATAAGACCTTATCTAAACATTTTGAGCTTGCCAATACCTAGTAAAATATTAACATGAGTGCAGGGGAGGAAAGTCACATGTGTTGAGCTTATGTAAACCAATGATTATATAGTGTCTTGTTAGGATATAATATAGTCATTATGATAAACATTAAAACTATATGAAGTAAATTAATTTTTGATATGATAGTATTAATCATAGTTGATAGAATAGTCTAAACTTGACATGATGTAGAATATAAACAACACCAGAGAAATAGTCACTGTGAACTTGAACCTCAGGTTAATGTTGTGTCACCAGGTCGAGCGATGACCTGATCCACCGATTATTTGTGTGTATCGCCGGCGTGGCCGACCAGCTGCAGACCAACTTTGCGGGTGACCTTCGAAATATCTTGAAGAGTGTGTTTCTGATCAATGCAACCTGTAGTGCCCCTAGTCCTACACCTCTCCCCAGGGAACTTGAGAGATCTCCCTCGCCCTCTGACAATGGTGGGTCTTTATGTATGATTGCTATATACTCACAAATATGTACATTTGGTTTACCCTAAAATATAGCAGCCTTACCTTGACAAATTACACTATGACCATCTTATGTATGAAATAAAGTTCATACTCACAAATATGTACATTTGGTTTACCCTAAAATATAGCAGCCTTACCTTGACAAATTACACTATGACCATCTTATGTATGAAATAAAGTGCATGAAGCAAAAACAATTGGTAATAAATAAAATGATAGAATATTAGGAAAATGGTAGAGCACAAATAAAGGTAAAAACACTAACACATATTTACACACAATTCAATATTTTTATGCTATTATAAAATCTTCCTCAGGAAGTACTAGTAGACTAAACAGGATGTTGTCTTCATTGATGCCAACTTGACTGGTATGGATGAAAACTTCTCTGGTGGAGATGAAATTCTATGAATGTTTCTCTATTACTCTATGGAAGATAACAAATATGTACATTTGGTTTACCCTAAAATATAGCAGCCTTACCTTGACAAATTACACTATGACCATCTTATGTATGAAATAAAGTGCATGAAGCAAAAACAATTGGTAATAAATAAAATGATAGAATATTAGGAAAATGGTAGAGCACAAATAAAGGTAAAAACACTAACACATATTTACACACAATTCAATATTTTTATGCTATTATAAAATCTTCCTCAGGAAGTACTAGTAGACTAAACAGGATGTTGTCTTCATTGATGCCAACTTGACTGGTATGGATGAAAACTTCTCTGGTGGAGATGAAATTCTATGAATGTTTCTCTATTACTCTATGGAAGATAGGTGGTGCTCGTGTAACCACTGGGTGTAAATTAGCAAATATTTAGGTTGGGTGGTTTTCTAGACTTTGTGATCCATTGATGTGCCAGTTCCCATATTATTAACTTAGACATATTACAGTGTGTCCTGTTAAATGATTTTAACACCTTGACAGTGTAGCAGTCTTCAAAGTTGAGGTTATGAGCAGAGGCGTGTGCTGAAACTGGTTTTCCTGGATTCTTGATTTTTGTGTCGTGGTGTCCATTCATTCGTTTACGGAGAGTTTCAGTAGTGAGGCCAACATATTGTGCAGTACATTGTTGGCATTCTAGTTGGTAAATTAGGTTACTGGACTCACATGTGTGGGGCTACCTTTGATGGTATAAATGGAGTTGGTGATGTTGCTAGAGAAAGTGGCTGCTGGATTATGTATTTGGCAGGTTTTGCAAGCTGTTTTGTTACAGGGCTGAGAGTCTTGTTGTGGATGAATGAAGGTTGTGTTATTTTCAGTTTTGAATTTAGGGTGTATCAGAAGATTTCTGAGTGATGGAGGCTGCTTATACACAAGGACTGGTGGTTTTTTGAGAATATTGTTCGTATGGCTGGACGCTTCCAATATGTGAAAACCCGACGCTGATATTTTGTTTATCTTTTGTAGGTCTGGATAGTACTTTGTCAATAGAGGTATATTATCTGGCTTTTCAGGTTTGGGTGATTGGAGTTCCAGCTATTCAAAGTAGGTTCTTAATGAGAAGTTTAGGGTATTCTCTCTCAGTAAAGGCTTCGTGGAGGTTTTCAAGGTGGTTTTGAAGACTTTCTGGATTGGAGGAGATGTGGTGAGCCTGTATGGTGAGACTGTATGGGATAGATCTTTTAGTGTTGAATGGATGGCAGCTATCAAAATGCAGATATTGTTGTCTGGCAACATCACCAACCCCATCCATACCATCAAAGGCAGCCACATATGTGAGTCCAGTAACCTAATTTACCAACTTGAATGCCAACAATGTACTGCACAATATGTTGGCCTCACCACTGAAACTCTCCGTAAACGAATGAATGAACACCACAACACAAAAATCAAGAATCCAGGAAAACCAGTTTCAGCACACACCTTCACTAATAACCTCAACTTTGAGGACTGCTACACTGTCAAGGTGTTAAAATCATTTAACAGGACACACTGTAATATGTCTAAGTTAATAATATGGGAACTGGCACATCAATGGATCACAAAGTCTAGAAAACCACCCAACCTAAATATTTGCTAATTTACACCCAGTGGTTACACGAGCACCACCTATCTTCCATAGAGTAATAGAGAAACATTCATAGAATTTCATCTCCACCAGAGAAGTTTTCATCCATACCAGTCAAGTTGGCATCACTGAAAACAACATCCTGTTCAGTCTACTACTACTTCCTGAGGAAGATGTTATAATAGCATCGAAATATTGATGTGTGTGTAAATATGTGTTAGTGTTTTTACCTTTATTTGTACTCTGCCATTTTACTAATATTCTATCACTATGACTATCTTATAAGCTGTATCATAGTGCAGTGTTCCGCAAACTTTTTAAGTTTACGATATTGTTAACAAGTCTACATTATTAGCTGCACACTTTTGTTTTGGGTATCTCCACAGTAGCGGAAATGTTCTAAGATTAAAGGTTGAAGTTCTTTTTCTTTGTTTGCATTTTTAACAGTTGAAAACATTTTGGTCAAACCATAACTTTGTGTTGATAGCCTTTTATTTTGTCAGATGTAAAATAAGTATGAGTAAGTAAGAAATGTGGACAATGCATGGCTGCTAATCATATCAACTTCATTCGGGTTCTTATTGAACAGCAATTTGTGCACACTGGGTTGTGGCCGCTCCGCCTGGCACACCTAATTTGCCATCGAGCACATTGTTTTCAAAACACTGGCATATTGGAATACTTCAAGCTAATCTTACTATCTTAACAGGACAAACAAAGGTTACATGTGAACATATTATTATTTGGTGACTTTTTGAAAAGGATTTTTGTTCATAGTGAGGATTAATTATATTTTAATAGTATAATATGTGGAAGAAAGTACAA
This sequence comes from Timema shepardi, assembly GCA_902151425.1. Lineage (NCBI taxonomy): Eukaryota > Metazoa > Arthropoda > Insecta > Phasmatodea > Timematidae > Timema > Timema shepardi. The sequence continues at coordinate 149,643 of CABFVX010001079.1, forward strand.
GAAAGAGGGCTACTAATAAATCATAGGGAACAAACATAATATGCTCTATACATTGAAAATAGGAACACAATTCACTCTACATTGCCACTAAACAAAGAGGTAATGACTCCCTATTGAAGATAATCTTAATCGTTCAATTCCTTAATCCAAGTTTCATTATTATAATTCATCAAGGGAAAGTGTAAAATGCACAGCACAACTTCTTAAAATAAGAGACCAAAAACACTTAAATTGTAAAATGAAGCTAAAGTAAATTTGTAAAAAATTATGGGACAAACAAATAGTAACATGTAAAAGAAACAATTTATGTAAAGAACAAAGACAGCTACTAAATCAACCTGTTTTCACTTTAAATATAAAAAAGAATAAATATTAGTAGTTAAAAAAAAAGGGTTTAAATATATTCTAAATGATTGTTCTATAGTTCACTAGTTTTGTTACTTCAATGCATCTTAACTATCAATACATAACTGTCTATTTTACTTTTATATTGACTTTTTTCACAATATAGCTATATAACATCGTGGCATTTCCTAATATTGTTAGCATAAACATTTGTTTTGATATAAACAGACCCTGCCCGGACTGTGGAGAATGCTGAGGAAGCATTATCTGTTGGCTGGGAAAGCCCACAGAGTTCATTAGAGATTGAGTCCCCTCCTCCATGGATACCAGATGAGATGGCCCCGCGTTGCATGTCTTGTGAGACTGTCTTCACGGTGGTCAGAAGAAGACACCATTGCAGGAACTGTGGCAAGGTAAACTTCACTCGCACAATACACGTCATTAAATAGACTATATAACATGCTGTTGTTAACCTCCTGAGAATGCTTAAATGTGGATAACTATGTTGAAAGAAAAATTATAGATAAACAAAAACATGTTGCTTGATCAATTTTAAACCAATCACAATATTTTAGTACTAACTAGTTTAAATTAGAGATGGGTCTAATCCACTATTTCTAGAATCAGAATCTTGAATCCAAATCTACATTTTATTTTTGAATCTCGAATCCGAATCCTAGCAAATCGTTTTAAATTTTAATGATTTAAAAATAGACCTACATTACACAATATAGGCCTAAACTGTGAATTAAGGTTTATTTCAATCATGCTTTCAATTTTAATCAACCCCAACCCCCCCTCGCAAAATACAGGTTAAAATCCAGCCAAATTAAACAATCTAGACTCATATTATTGTTTAAAAATCAAATCAATCAATATTTGGGTGTCTTTTTAGTTATTTTTAAAAGTGTTGTTAGAATGGATTAAGTTTCTAAAAAACATGTGAAATAAACAGATTAGGCCTAGATATCCTTTGATCAACTTTAATAATCATTAAAGTATATTTTATTGTATTAAGATGGCAAAAATAAAAATAAAAACTGATATTTTTAATAAAGACTAAAACAACATGCTTAACAATTAAACATACATTGGAAATAGTGAACTTAATAATGATTAAGTATGTTTTATTATTATTTTCTTTTATATCCATTATCTATTTTTGCGTAGAAAACAAATATATTCGATTCTTGTGATATATTGATTTCTGAGAATATATTCTATTTAGAACAAGAACATATTTTCGACCACAATATGTTCATTCCCATTTTATAAGGCAGGACTATCTTTGAATATTTCTACAATTACTTCAATAGCATATTTTAAAAGAATAATAAAAACTAAGTTAAAATCAATTTAAAAATAAATAATGGATTAGCAAGTTGTTATTTGATTCTTAAAACTCGAGAGCATTTACTAAGTGATCACATTACCTGAATCGATTTTAAACAAACAATTGATATATGATACGTAGGCCGGTAGGGATAAATAAACAGTTTTATCGCCATCTGACTGTTGACAGTATTTATTTTTCATGAAACCCAACAAAATGTCTAACTTAAGGATCGTATGCAATAAATTGGGGTTCTTTACAAACCCCCCCTCGCAAAATACAGGTTAAAATCCAGCCAAATTAAACAATCTAGACTCATATTATTGTTTAAAAATCAAATCAATCAATATTTGGGTGTCTTTTTAGTTATTTTTAAAAGTGTTGTTAGAATGGATTAAGTTTCTAAAAAACATGTGAAATAAACAGATTAGGCCTAGATATCCTTTGATCAACTTTAATAATCATTAAAGTATATTTTATTGTATTAAGATGGCAAAAATAAAAATAAAAACTGATATTTTTAATAAAGACTAAAACAACATGCTTAACAATTAAACATACATTGGAAATAGTGAACTTAATAATGATTAAGTATGTTTTATTATTATTTTCTTTTATATCCATTATCTATTTTTGCGTAGAAAACAAATATATTCGATTCTTGTGATATATTGATTTCTGAGAATATATTCTATTTAGAACAAGAACATATTTTCGACCACAATATGTTCATTCCCATTTTATAAGGCAGGACTATCTTTGAATATTTCTACAATTACTTCAATAGCATATTTTAAAAGAATAATAAAAACTAAGTTAAAATCAATTTAAAAATAAATAATGGATTAGCAAGTTGTTATTTGATTCTTAAAACTCGAGAGCATTTACTAAGTGATCACATTACCTGAATCGATTTTAAACAAACAATTGATATATGATACGTAGGCCGGTAGGGATAAATAAACAGTTTTATCGCCATCTGACTGTTGACAGTATTTATTTTTCATGAAACCCAACAAAATGTCTAACTTAAGGATCGTATGCAATAAATTGGGGTTCTTTACATAGTTGCAGATAATTAAAATCAGTAAGTGACCTGGCGGTCTAGGGGTAAGGTGTCAGACTTCTATGCTGGCGGCCGGGGTTCAATCCTCGGTCCCGGCATAGATTTATCTGATTACCAAACCCTTCCTTCACCTCTCACAAGACATCTTGTGAATGTGGGGAATGCCAAGCCTCCACCATGGTTCAGATTCCACGTTAAACTGTAGGTCCTCCATTTCACCTCACAATCACCCTACCATTACACTTTAGCGTAAGTGCATATAATCTGAACGGGTAGTAAGACGCGATGCTATTAATAATAATGATGATGATAATAATAATAATAATAATAATAATTAAAATCAGTTAGTTAATAAGAATTAAGAGTGTCTTTATTTTAATCATCACTCGGGTGAGTAAACATAATATACGTCATGGCGACTGACTTTATATCGTGTTTAATGGCAGCTGACTTTGTATCATCCGTAATGTGTTCTTATTTATGTTTAAAAAAAGCCATAATTTGTTTTAATTTATTTCGAGTTTATTAGTAGATCTAGTTTTGATTTTCAGTTTTTGAAGAGTTTTGATGTTTTTATTAAAATATTTACAAGATTGTTTGTGAGGTGAAAGTTTTGGAAGTGAGCATGTGCCGAAACTGTTGAGTCCAAGTTTCCCATACTGTTGGGAGGGTAGGGTACTAGGCACGTAAGATTTTCCACACCTAACAATTTTTTATTTTTTTAAAGATATGACTCTATAAGGAAAACCTCTATTCGCCTTCTTCCAAATATAATATAATTATTTTTTTAAAGAAGATTTTATTTATTTTTATCTCTTTTGTCCGACAAATAAATATTACTTATTAAGTTTTGATTTTCAAGTAGGCCTAACTAAGAAATTTTTGAATTCAACATATTATGCTTGGTTTATGAGGTGAAAGATTTGATCATTGAATCCAGTAAAACACCGAATCCTCGAATCTTGAATACTTGTCAGGATTCGATGGATTCGAGTGGCCTATCTCTAGTTTTAATACATAAGCTATGTCCACCCTTCCCCTTGCCATTCAGCGTATCAGTATTACCATACTGATATGCTCCAATATCATTAAACACAACTAGAAATGGGTCAAATAAAAATTTCCCGAATCATAACATTGTAAGCATAAGAGGTTTTTCCAATGACATAGTGGGCTCACTATAAACCTACTTGATTCGTAATCGCAAAGCTTATTTTTTAATCCATGTTAAGTGGATTCACAGTTTTCTACTCTCTAGATGAATGCTGAGAATATTTCTTTGTTTCTTCATGTCCTTAAGGAAACCTGTTGCTGGTGATTGTGAGTTGTTTAAATGTGTTTTTGATCAATGATAGGGGTGTGCGAAGCTTCGAAAAATTCGAAGCCGAAGCGAATCTTGGTGTACTTCGTATTCGATTCAAACCCATGTTTTTTGTCTTCAGTAGCTATTTGAAGCTTCGTCTAGTGATTGTATTATGTATATTATACATCAAATAAAAATTAACTAAAATTACCTCAAGAAATAATATTTATTTTTATCATTTTGAATTTTAGAACAAGTTTGCCTTATTTTCTTGGTGCCATTTGGAAAATTTCCACAACACTTTGAATTTCAAGACGCTCATAACATTAAACCTCTAATCCCCTTGATTACAAACAATCATTGGTACCAGCTTAAAATGAATTTATTTCTCTTGAAATTGTAGATTAAAATAAATAATGAAAGTTTATTTTATTTTTTTAGCATGTTTAATTAAACCTTTGAAGTATTTCTTGAATATTGAAAGTATTTTTTTAAATATCCTAAAATTCACACAAGCAGCCATTTCAGTTGTTTACTACATGTATCGTTATGTTCAATTCAAATTTCTGTTAATGCATGGGCTAGCGGCATACTTGGGAGATAGTTGAGCACATTTGTGAGGAATATGACATTCCTTAAATTATTTTTTAAAAACGTATGCAAATAGTGAGTACTTATAAATGAAAATTGCTTTTAATCTAGATACAATCTTAGATATTTTACTAGAAATAAAATTAAATAAAATTCACAAAAAATTTCTTATTTTATACATATTACATGAAGAATTAATTTATGAGTAAACTTATTATCTTCAAGGATAGATTATTTTTTAGATTGGCTAGAGGTGCTTTCAAAATTAGAACCATATTTATTCTAGTAACTCACATGGCAAGATTTAAATGGATTTATAAAATCAGAAGCTTCCTTGTTGATTTGTAAAATATAAAAAACAAAATTTTGTAACACTGGACTTCTCAGACCTATAAACGCACCTGCCAAATTAACTTAAATTCATATTTTTCTATAATGTTGTTCTTGAACGTCCGATAACTCTTGTATTTGTTAATTCATATCTTGTGTGTGAAAGGTTAGTAATAGTAAAACACTACAGAGGGCAAATACAATGATATTAAAGCAAATGCAAGCTTTTTTTTCATTACTCACTCAGGCTGTACATATGAAGTGTTTTTAATACAAAGGTAAAGTGAATTAACATATGTTGGCAATAAGCTACAAATATTAGTGTTGAGAAATGATAAATGTAATATTTAGTTTGATGTTAGATAAATATACTCAATGTCAACATAATATTTTTACTCAAAATTAAATAGAAAAATATTCAAACAAACTTTGATTTGGCTTAGAATACCATATTCGACTCGACTTCGCTTCAAGCCATAAAAGTGGACTTCGCACACCCCTGATCAATGATAAAAATTATGTTTCCACAGTGATTTCTCAGCTGGTTCTTTATTTTCTAAAACCTTTACACAAGGTTTGGTCCCTTGTATTAAATATGAACCTGTTTGTTGGCAGGTGTTTTGTGCTCGTTGCAGTTCCAACTCTGTTCCTCTACCACGCTACGGACATGTTAAGCCGGTCCGTGTATGTAATCGCTGCTTCCTGTACCAAGTTACGCCTTTCATGCTAGAAGAGCTCGCCACAAGGTCATAGGCTCAAATATTAAAGGGTTGTGTCTATATGATACTATACATTAATCCAATATTGTATAGTGATTATTTTTTCTAGTTAAAAAAAGTTGTCTTGTATAAATACCAAACTACAAACTTAGTATTGCTACTTCTTATTCAGACTACTTTTGTTTTATTATGACATGTGGTTAAGAAAAGTGTGTACATATTGAACTATAATTATTTGCATAGTTTAAATAAATATTAGTTTTCTTATTTAAAGCCACAGTAGTTAATTCACACACATTGGTGAAATACTGGTTTAGTAAAAACAAGCAAATACCTTAAGTAAAAGATTTATCAAGATTTGATAAAAGTACAAGCTTCTAGCCAGTTAGGTACATTATTTATTGTTTTCTATATTGATTAAATGGCTCGGCATATTTTGTGAATGAGACACTTTTATTTCTAATTATATTTACTTTTTTAGGCTTAACTGTTTCATGACCCATGAATGAAAAAGTGTAGGACTGTAATCCTTCTATTATTCAGAGATTTAGCATAATCTAATGTTATACTATTTTCCTTTTTCATTTGTCAATAGTTTGTATATAGTATTGTGTAAATCTTTACAGTTTATTTGTTGGACAAGAGTTTGCCTTTAGTTAACTTCATATTCTGCTTAGTCGATTTTTTAAAGCAAGATTGTTGAGTCCTCCCCTCCTCCCCCTTTTGTTTCTATGCTTAGGTGATTTTAAATAATTTTGATGACCTAGTTATATATTTTCTATACAATTTATACTATAAATTGTAGTTTAGGTAAAAAAAAAGTTGCATTTTTTCCTTAATAATTTAAATGGCCTTAAAAATCTGGTTTGAAATTAATCAGTTTTTATATATAGAAAATATCTTGGTGATTATGGGTCAATGATGTATAAAACCCATTTTGTGTGCAAAGTGTGTGTTTAAATGTAATAAATATTCTAAATCTGAAATTAACAAAAAAAAATCTAATTTGTTGTACTTTCTTTTTACTAGAAGCAAATTTAAAATATTTATGTTTTTATGATTTATCATATTATTTGGAAACACATGCCGTATATATAAACTCTTAGCACAGTTCCACTTTATGCTAACATTATCTTTGAATCCATAACTAACTAAATTATCTAACTATTCTGGGTTTTAGAGTAAAGTATTTTTAAATTAATTATGTTATAACTTTTAAAAGAAACCCTACCCTATTTTTACTTTGTAAATACATATTTTTATACATGAAAGAAGAAACATAAATGAAAAATAGTAGTAACACATTCACAGAATGACTTTCATACCTATTAAAATAAACACACATTTCACTCTGAACTGTTGTCATTGGGTAAAGAAATAAGTTTTTTTTTATAAAATGTATCACAACTAATAGACCAAGAGGAAGTCCCAAGAAGCAGTATATCGACCAAATCATCAGTGATGTGGCAATAAGAAACAAGAACTGGGGAGGAGTACTGTATTTTAAAACCAAACCTTTATGAACAATATGGCTTGCTAACATTATACCCATCACTGCTGGAACAATAATTATATGATGATGGTGACATATCGTTATCTGGAAGAATATCAGTGGTTAAGGGTCCGAGAGAGTTCAAACTCTAGGCTTTTATTATTTTATTTTTAATATTTGGATCTTGTTTTAGTTCTAAAAACATGTTTTTGGGTGAGCGAAGCTTCGAGTCGACTTCACAATAAATGTCAGCTTCGACTTCGCTTCAAGTTTAACTCCAGCTTTGAAGCTTCGTCAATAAAATATTGACAGCTAAAATACTCGATTTAAGTTCAATTATTGCCATTTATATATAATATAAAACAATATTTATTTGTAAAAAATCCTAAGTAATTCAATTTTAAGTTTTAATATAACTTGATTTATTAGATTAAAATTGAAATAATACTAACAATAGGTATAATAAAACATTTTCTAAGTAATTTCAATACATAAGGTTTAATAAACAACCATATAAGATATGTTTCTAGTATAAAAAAATGATTTGAGTTTGCTTCGAATTGAAAAAGTGGACTTCGCACACCCCTTCTTACTGATATTGAAAGAATTGAAAATCAACCTTAGTATCATTATTTAATGTATTTGTATTATATTTGAAAGAAGTTACAGGAAATATGGATAGGAACTTATAAAAGGAACTAATACAATATGGCTTTTACGATGAAAAGAACACAGTTCACACTTTACATTGCTACCATTGGACAAAAAGATAATGGCAGCCTTTTGAAGAAAAACAATCGATTCCACCCAATCCCTCATCCTAGATATAATTTTATCAGAACTCATCAAGAGGGAGAGTTAAAGGTGCAACACAACTTCCTAAAAGAGGAAACCAATAAACAAAAGGGAGAAAAGGAAACTTGTAAAGAATGATATAACACTTAGATAGGAACATGTAAAAGGCATAACATAAAGGACAAAAACAGGAAACATCTTTGGATGTGAGTATGACAGCCGAGAATGGCAGTAATTGAACATAAATTTAGGATTTTAGCTGTCATTACCTTTATTAGTAAAGCTTCATAATAGTTGTCGACGCCATAGTTATTTTTGAAGTGAAGTTGAAGCTGATAACCTATTTGTTTCAAATAAAGTCAAAGTTTTGAAGCTTCTTACACCCCTTTGTTATAGTATGGTACATAAACATTTATTTTTTTATTAGTATGAATGCATAGAAAATGATTTAAATTGTAAATGTTGAAAGAATCAAGGTTAAAATTTAATAATTGAAACTGTGACATTTAGTTTCTTTAACTTTAAAATATCTTATTTTCATAACTGTCATTAAAATTACACGTTGATATTCTTTTCATTGGCTAAATTATTATTTATTAACAATTGTATTACCATTTTTATTTAGAACTTTAGAGTTAACATGATGTCTATTGCCAGTGTTTTAAGGAAGATTTATCTCTTCAAAGAAAACTTGAACACAGTCATGGTTAATTTGATGAATACAGGTTAAATATATGAAACTTTTGCCACATATCTTAGATGAAGGAAGATAAGATGAGGCATATACATTTATCAGAATTATACTCAAAAAAAGATTTTTATAGGGGTGAGTGAGAATTCACGTTCCACTCGAGTTTTAATAGCTGGTCGAACTCCAAGATTTTTACAAAACTCGAAAAATTTTATTATTCAGAATTTTCAATCTTTTTCTCAAAAATTCTTAGTTAAACTAATTTTATTCCACTTTAAGATATAATTTCATAGCCGTTAAGAGCCCCTCGATTTTTTCTTTTGTCTAATTAAAAAAACTGTACAGTTTTATTAAAACAATTTAAAAATTTGAATCTGTGTCATTATAATTTTGTTCACAGAAAAAATTAATTGTAAAAATAAATATGTTCTTACTTATTTATTATTAATGCATCGATTTATTACATAAATTCAACTTGAAATATGTTCTATACAAATATGGCTTTATACTAATCTGACTAAATAAAACTCATTTTTATTCAAACTCAAATCAAATCAATGCAAGTGATAAAGAAGGAAGCTGACCCAAAAAGATAACTTGCTTAGGCCTTAAGAGGAACAAATACACTTATTTCTTCAAACACACTTCCCTTCTGATTACCCCTCAACACGTTCATAGTTTAATGTAATTTGAACCATGTGTAGTTGTGAAAGTGATTAGAAGATTGAAGCAATTATGAAGGGGGTGTGAAGAAATAAAGAGAGAGAGAAGTTTTAATTGTTCTCCAGCAAAGCCTTTCTGGTTGGATTCTTTTCCTGACATTTACATAACAATTTTAATGAATTACTAAGCTTTTTTTTTCTCCCAAGGTACACTAGATCAGTGCTTTTCAAGTTTTGATGATGGAGGACCACCAAATGGAAGATATGCGCGGAGAG
>CABFVX010001079.1:159319-194745 GCA_902151425.1 Timema shepardi
ATTTCAATTTTCATATATAAATAGAAGACAAAAATTAATCTACTAAATAAAATATAATTTAAATACATTGAATTGGTGAGTTTTTTCAATTATTTTTAATATTTGAAACCTCATAATTTTTTATAAATATTTGTTCACGTTTATTGATTTAAGGGTAGTTAGTAAAAATATTTTTATATGACTTGTGTTTGTCGAGTAAATAAATAGAACACAGTATGGATGTTTCATATTTAACGTTTCACAGTTCAAATTTTTGTATTAGGTTCAAAAATGAGGTGGCCCATTGGTTAAATAATTTTATAATAATGGAAATTGATAGAAATCAATAAAAAGGAAAAATGAAATAATAAGAGTAAATTTAATGAAGAAACCTCACTAAGGGAAAGAGGGAAAATTTGGGAAGAATCCAATGCACAACATTCACATCTTCTTCCTTTCTTCTGTCTTCTATACTAAAAGTAGTCACACACACACATTTAAACACAAATAGAGTAATATTTTGGCATTACTGCCTTTATCAAACTCACAGAGAGAAGAGGGAATTCAGTTGACACAAATACTAGGTTACTCCATTTTGAATTTTTTTTTTCTTTTTAAACTGTTAAAAAAAGACTGCCAACTGTTTTTGGGAATAAAGATAAATTTCTCAGAGCTTGGCTATTGTTAGTATTTATATACACCATTAAAAAAAGAACTGCTAATGATAATAATTATCTTAGTAACAAATGATGAAAAATTATATATTTCATCATTTGTTATCATAATTATTTTTTTAAATTCAAAATGGAGTACCTAGGTTTTTTTGTCAAGTGTATTCCCTCTTATCTCTTTGTGTATGATAAAGCCGACAATGCAGAAATATTATTCTATTTGTGTTTAGATGTGTGTGTGTGACTATTTCTACTATAGAAGACAGAAGAAGGGAAGATGTCATTTTTGTAATATATTTTATCAACATTCTTTAATTCTCTTGTTATTAAATTTCCTATGTTCCTGTGGACTATTTGATAGGCTGCCACGAACCACACTTTAAAAAACACTGCACTGGAAGAAGATAAAGGAGTGTTGAACAGTGTTCAAGCTTTGGTATAAGGTTAATAATACCAAATTATAGTCAATATTCCCCTCTGCAGAGATAAAGTGTATCATAATGTGATAAAAACTGTCTTTGTTGCTTGGCGTGTCCTGTGTGTATTCATGGTTTTATTCTTAAGCACCACATCTTACTATCCATTCGACCCTAATGGTTTTAGGGATTAGGAAGATTATATTTAAAGGAAGTGTACCCGTATTTGTGTGGAGGGAGAGTGGAAAACCATTTTGTAAAAAACCTTCTCGGTACACCCGAGACCAAGATTTGAACCTCGATTTTCTCGTCATCTGCAGTCTAGTCTACTAGTAGCGCGTTAGACCACCCGGCCACCCAAGCGAGTTTTATTCAGGTTAGGTCAAGAGTAAAGTTTCTCTGGTAAATGTGCAGGCTTCATATTTCTTGCAGTTTTTTTAGTTTCTCATTGTTTGATGTCAAAATCCAATAACCTGCTTTGGTGGCCTCTTGGTCTAAGGCGCTACTCATGCTCTAGACTAGACTGCCGTTGACGGGGAGATAGAGGGACGAATCTTATTCGGGTATACTGGGGGTGAGTTTTTCCAAAATGATTTTCCATGCAAATGCATGCACAGGTATTCTAGATATAACCCTCCTAATAATCTCTAACACCATTAACGTAATTATTAGTACATAAGCGTATAACCCAAGATGTGATGCTAAAAAAACCAATAAATTTAAGAATTTAATAATGATTATCATTTAAAGACAATTATTGTTTTAAAAAACTTTGAAATACTTATTGTTTTCATAGTGTTTGGTTTATTTTCATATTTTGACCTAGTAAATGAATCACTTTTATGTTATTTCAGCTGCATAGTTAGAATTACATTTTAAAAACATTATGAATGCATTGAACTGTGCTAAGATTTTAAAGTTTGTTTTCTTGGCGAGAAAAAAAATTGTTGCAATTTCTTAAAAATAACTTGAGACATTATTTAAAGTAACATTTTGCAATAAACATAACTGAAATTAAAATCCTATTTGTCAAACTTCTCAAGTATCTTCTGTAAAATAAACCTGTTTAAATATTGAGTAATAAAACCTACCTCAATTTACAAATTGTTGTTAGTACGATTCTTTCAAATGAATGGGTGTGTGCCCCATTTTTATGTATTATGTAGCGATGGGCGCTTGAATCTTTAAAGATAATTGTTTTAGAGCTCTAATACTGTTTATTGATAGTTCAGAAGCGATTATAATTATATAATTATAAGATGAACTTAAACAGGCCCCAGACCAGTAATTTAACACTTAACTGAATGTATGAATGTTATAATAAATGGATTATAAGAAAGAATGTTAATATTTAGTTACTATTTGTTAGAGGTGTACCGATTCAGTAAAACCGATTACCGATAACATTGTTTAAAATAATTGTTCATGTCATGATTATGTACATCAATTAATCCCAATTATTGATTATTTATTAATAACTATTAATTTCTATGCTTAAGAGAATGATAACAGCTAATGTAATTAATACAAAAAAGATTGTGTGCATACAAAAATATATTTCATGCAAAACCGGCAAAAGTTGGAACTAGATTATTAGTTTTATCAACTGTATAAGCTTAGATTTCTTTATCTGGTAATGTAATCTTTGCATAGCCCGCAACCCAAATGCAGTGTCTATTATGTGTTTTTTTGCAATTTTTATCACTAATCTCTTACCTATAAAATTTTGATTTAAATTCTACTTTTAAAAAACGATTAATTAACATAATAATCACCAATCATGATTAATTGTTGATAACGATTCATCGGTATCTTCATCGGTACACCCCTACTATTTGTATTTTATATTCTCTAATATCTTTATTTCCTCTTAGGTTCAAATTTTTTCCAAAATTCAGATTTAAGATTTGGGATTCAAAAGTAAATTGTAGATTTGGTTTTGAGATTCAGATTTGACCCAACTATACTTAAAAGTAGACTTTTTTTACTTATTTGAATAAAATATACAACAAATGATAGTTGTGTAAAGACATTCTTTATAACCTCGAAATATTTTTATTTGATTCACTTTGGTAGGTAGTTGTTAAATGTTCTCACAACTTTTATAATGATATCATAATTAGCATTTTGTGATGCCTATGTATGATCTTGGACTTTTTTTATCAATTATTTATTATAATGTTGAATTAAACATCAACATGTTATACCCTGCTGATGCAGCCTTATATTATGAAGTAAACTAAGGCCTCACTTAATATTATATTGACCCCTAAAATATGCTGCAGTATTACAGGTTGTACTAATAATTAATTATATTTTATATTATTGTAAATTTGTCATGCTAGATCCTCATTTAAGGTTGTGACAATAAATAGAGATGTAAGTTATTAAAATATATCTACCATTGAATAATTAAATCAAAAAATGTATACTTGTATGGATTTCTTTTAAATTAAATGTAAGGGTGTGCTATGTACAAAGCATTACAAAAAAAATCTCAAATAAAACATTTATTTTCATTTTGCATCCTTTTTTCCTGTTACATAAATGGCAATTGATATTCATGTGTGAAATATCTTTAGTTTTTTTAAGCTCCGCTTCTACCTATTCAGGTTATACACACATATACTAATCCCGAAAATGAGTTGTGGATAAGGAAGGTGGGATTTATAAGAAGTGTACCTGCAGTTGTATGAAGGGAACATGAAAAACTATTTTTAGAAAAACCACCCTTGTTACACTTGACTAGAATTTGAATCCCAATTTCCAGTTGTGATAATATATTGATTTATAAATTTAGTATTAAACATAATGTACAAAAAATTGCAATTATTTCTTTTAACATCATTCTAACATAAGTTAAATAAATATACACAATACAATATTTTACATAATTTTGGCTTCACTTTGAATTGGAAAAGTGGACTTATCACACCCTTACTGATACCAATTTTATTTTTATTATTTACATTTGCTGTTTATGTGTATATATTTTCATCCGCTAAGCACAAATCAAATTTTATTGTAACTAATTTTATATTTGGTTGTATATTATAATGTGATGAAACATTTTATGATCTCGGGTTTTTGTTTATATTACACTTCGTTTAGGTTGTCAATTAATGAAGGTGAATAAAGCATCACCTCATAAAGTAAATAGAGTGTATACTTTACTTGACTTGTAGAGTATCAATCATGTGTGCATTTAGAAAAGTTGTACATTTTATTTATTTTTGTGGAAGACAATGTGTCTCTTTTTTTCTTTTTAGTTCAGTAGTAGTTTGGTTTAATGATTTATGCATTTTTCAAAAATAAAAAATCAATAGTTTATTGTATGTTGTAGGATTTAGGTTTTGCTACACACTATTTGCAACATTGATTTTAAAATAGCAATTTTAACAAGAAAAAGTTTCCATAATAAAACATTAAGAACTTAAAACACATTATTTGCCTATAAAATAAGTATTGGCTTCATGGTTCAGTTTCAAAAGATGATACACCTAAAAGTTGTTCCACAACACTGCATTTGAAATCTTAACTACAGAGAAAAACATGACAAGTTGTCTTTAATCCCTAAACTCGACATTTATTTGCAGACCAAATTCACAAAAGGAACTATATGTTGTGTATGATTGAGGAAGTATTCAATAGTAGGGCTAGGCCATCACTGATCCTATCAATGGCCTGCTATGGTGCAGTTGGCTAAGTCACCGCTGACCTTTGGAAGAGGAGGAGGGGGTGGGTGTAAAAATTATAAGTACATGACATGATGTTAAGACTTAGTACTAAACCCTTATAAATAAGAAGTGTTACTTTATACGGTAATGGTAGAGCTTTATTTGTTTGTGAGAGGGGAAGAGGGAAGGGGGCAAGTAACAAAAAGGGGGATCCTACTATCCTCTCCCCCATTTAATGTTTTGAAAAGTGAATACCTCTCTAAATTATTTGAAGTTTCATACAAGGCCATCTTTGAGCTTAATATTAAAATTTTTGGAGAAGTGGGGATGTTTGAACTCACTAAACTCCCCCCCCCCCCCCCCCCCCNCCCCTATGTAATCACTTTGAAACATTTATTTTGTCATTTATCAATTTTGTTTTGCTTAAGTATACTATTTAAAATATAATCTGACACCTTAGCTCAGATAGTAGTGTGTCTCTTTACTGAACTAAGGGTCCCAGGTTCAATTCATGGCATGGCCGAAAAAATTATCATTGGTGAAATGTGGGTGTACCCTTTCACAGTGATGAATTATTGGCCAGGGATTGGATGTTGTGCCTGTTCTATTCTTAAATTGGATTATAAGGCATGAAGCTAGGACAGGACTAACAAGTTGGTAGTGGAAAATATATGGATTGAATAAAAAACTGACCCAGGCCACAGGCGGGAAACAGTAATGGATGTAAAAAAATTAAAACCTAAAATAATAATTGTTAGCTACTCTTTATGGAAAAGATGAAAACAAATAAACATTATCTTAGTCTATGAATAATTTTGTTCTTGATTTGAAAGAATAATAAATTACTAATAATCTATATTGACAGTTGAATTTGGGAAGAACTTGGTAATGGTAGGTATTGTTATTTATGGATGTGGAGAAGCCATATTCTAGTGTGGATAGAAATAAACTCTGGAAAGCTATGGAGGAGGCGGGAGTGGTAAGAAGAGTTATAATGAGAGTGAAGAGTATGTATGGGGATAACATAAATTGTTTTAAGATGGAGAAGGGGTGGACAGATTGGTACCAAATAAAAAAATAAAGTGAATCGGGGAATGCTCTCTCACCACTATTCTTTGTAATGGAAATGGTCATGTAAAGTGCCGAGGAAATTTGGGAAGAAACAAATTAAAATCATGATGTTTGCTTGAGAATTGATGGTATGGGAGCAGATGGAAGAGAAGTACAAGAATGGAATGAAGAAGTGAAGGAGCTTGGAACTAACTTTAGCACAGTGAAATGAAGATAATGACAGATAGTAAAGCTATAAATTTGGAGGGAAAGAGCTGATAAAAGGTACAGTGTATTAATTATCATAGAAGCATGATTGAGGCCAAAGGTGGGAGTAGAGAGGATCTAATAAGAAGAGGACAGCGGGAAGAGTTGTTCTATAGCTGTGTAAGAGACCTGCAATGGATAAGAGAAGTGCCCTTGAAGTGGAAGGAAGTGCTTTATAAGGTGTACTTTATACCCATTGTCACATATGCTGCAGGAACATGGACAATGAATCTAGAGAGACAAGATAAGTGGAGAACATGGGAATTAAGTTTGTGAGGAGCATGTAAGCTGTCATGAAGAATAACAAAATTTGGGATTAAGTTGTCTGTGCGAGAGTGGGGGTATAGGGAGTAAATGAGATATTAGAGGAAGCAATACTGAGATGATACGGACATGTAATGAGGATGGAAAAGGAGAGAATACCAAAGAGAATTAAGGAGATGAAGTATGTAGGGAAAAATACTGCAAGGGAAACCAAGAAAAAGATGGAATGAGCCGATAACAGAAAGTGCGCACGGGAGAGGAGTGTAATGAAAATTATTATTAGCACCGCGTCTTACTACCCGTTCGGGTTATACACACTTACGCTAATGTGTAATGGTAGGGTGATTGTGAGATGAAATGGAGGACCTACAGTTTAACGTGGAATTCGAACTACGGTGGAGGCCTGGCATTCCCCACATTCACAAGATGTCTTGTCAGAGGTGAAGGAAGGGTTTGGTAATCAGATAAATTTGTGCCGGGACTGAGGATTGAACCCTGGCTGCCAACATATAAATCTGGCACCTTACCCCTAGACCGCCAGATCACCCGTAATGAAAGTTATTAAAGGAGGAAGAATGGTGGAAGAAAATAGTGACATGGAGGCATTTTATTAAACTGACCCAGCCACATGCTGGAAACGGTTGATGATGGGTTGAACATTTTGAATTTATATCAAAGAGCTCTGAAATTATTATTTACCTTGTACATGTGTCTCCCGCCCCCTCGTTTATCAAAGAGTTGCCATAATTTTTTTTAAATGAACAAAAAATTGTTTGTATTAAAAAAATTATGTGTGTCATCTTTCATATTACATTTGTAATATTGTAAACTAAATAAATCAAATGAGCAACGTTGGTACTTGAAAAAACCGCTCAACCCTATTTAATACCTTGTATTAAAATGGTTTTAACCCATTTGGGTGGTTGAATAATCTTAATGCATGGGGGTTTCTAAAAGACTTTTAAGATATTTCTTTAATGAAGTTAGTAGTTTTCTTACACGATTAACTGAAAACTGTCACCAAATTGATCGATCACACTCGACCAGTTGCAGACCCCTTGTCTAAGGCATTACGCTTTGCAATGGACTTGGCTGCCAATGAGATGGAGCTTAGAATTGGAATTCTGATTAAGTGTATTGAAAGTGATTTTCTCTAAATGGCTCTTCAATCTGTGAAAATGTGGGTACATGTCCTCTAAATTAAACCTTCCTCGTCCTTAAGGGATTAGCTTGATTGATACAAAAAAATAAACCCTGCTTTTAGTGAAGATAGTAAGACACAGTGTTAGAAAAAATGTTTTAGCTATATAACTGACAAAGAAAATGAGTATTAACAAACTGACCTGATAAAAGTGCTTATTATTCTAAATCGGGGTTCAAGAATGTGCTGTTCTGGAACGGCATGTAAGCTTTTAAGAACGAAAAATTGTGGCTCTGTTCATACAATGTTCTTTAAATTTATAGCTATTGTTTGCACACTATAAATAAAATTGGAAGCTATTATCTAATTATTGCTATCGCCAAGTTCAATGAAAGTTCTGTGAAACCAACAAAATCACCCGATTTAATGAATCTACCTCTTTTGTGGAATGTGTTATATTGGAGACAAATCTGAGTGCTGTACTACTATAGAAGCTAGGTGGGGTGGGGTGAAGTGTGATTGATGAGAGACAGGTGTGAATGTAAAGCGAGAATGCCGCAGACCTGTTCATTCATGTTAGTTCACTGTGCAATGGTGGTATAGTCGTGCAGATTGATAGTATAATTTGTAGTTATTAAAATATTTTAATTTGTAACAGTGCACAATACATATTTGTGTGGTGAAGTGGTTATTTTTGTCAGATAACTCTTTAACTTCTTATAATGAGCTTGAAAAAAAAAAATTGCAGACAAAATCAGAGGATGTAATCAAATATGGAACTATCATTTTGCTTTTATAGAAATTAATATATTAATTCAGTACTTAATTTGTTATATTTGGAAGAAGGTAGAGAAAAGGTAGATAGAAATACATAAAAGAAAAAAAACACTAGTTATTAAAATGAAAATAACACGCTTTACATTGCTGCAACTGGACAAAGAGGTAATGGCTGCCTCTTGAAAGGTTTAATTCTATCAGAACTCGTCAGGAGGGAGTGTGAAACAGGCAACAACTTCTTAAAAGAGTGCTTAATTTGTCTTTCTAGACTTTAGAATAACAAATAAAGCAATGTTAAGCAACACTTTAGAGTAAAACATTCCAATTTTAGTAAGAAATATCCTGACTGTGATGGCAGACAAAAAAGATGTTGAGTTGTGAAAGAAATCACTACTTCAAAATAAATATCTTTTTCAAATTGGGCAAAGTCAAAGACTTTACTAGAATAAGAAATGGACACAAGTTTAAACTAACCTTGCACCAACAAATAATGTGCCACAAGACATCACATTCAAATGCAAGAACTCTTTGTTTGTTGGAGTTATAGGTCCGGGGTTTAATTCCTATGGCCAAAAAATATATCATTGGTGAAATGTGGGTTACCCCTTCACAGTAATGAATTAACAGGATGTTAACAGAATTAAGTTGGATGTTGTGTCTATTCTAGATTTAAGTTAGTTTATAAATCATGTGCCAATATAATCTGCCGGTTCAGAAAGTGCACGTTATACCTCCAATAAATGAAATGAAAAAATCTTTTCCTGTTAATTAAGCATCCCTGCTACTCCACCCCCGCTCCCCCAATGGAAGCTTGCTATTGGCCTCTCCTATTATTACTTTTTAAGGTCTAACACATAGTTCTTGTGACAAAAATTATTTCTACTATGCAATGTACCAAAAATAGGTATCAAAATAGGCTAACAGTTGAAAATTTTAGTACAGTTATAAAACATCAAATACACACCATTTGGAAAAAGTAGCTGAAGGAACTCTAGTTCAAAGTCACACTAATTGTTTTCACATATTTACTGTACACCAGTAATTTAATATCTTTTTTTATAGTTATTCAAATATATTTGTGGCTCTTAACATTTCACGTTCTTTGATTTAAAAAAAAAGGTTGTAGCTTGTATTCTATTGTTGATGCATTGATGCCCACAGTAAAAGTTATGTTTTCATTAATAATTTCAATTATTTGGTCAACTTCACGCAACACCACAAGGAAATATTCCGCGATGTTTGGTTGCTGGCAGGCCGAGGAATGAGGTCTGACACAGTACCAACCTTGCTTGGTCTGCATGAAAATGTGTGTATCCTACCAATAGCTATCTGGCAGGGAAACTTTCTTATGATATGCTTAAAATATATTTATTTTAGCACCAAGTCTTACTATCCTTTCAGGTTTTATGCCTGTGTGCTAATTACACTAAGGTGTTAGGGATTAAATAAGTTAAATTTAGAGGAAGTGTACCCACATTTGCATGGGGGGAGAGTGGGAAAATATTTAGGTAAAACCACCCTTAGTGCACCCAACTGGGATCAAACTCTGATCTCCCCATACTAGGCAGTCTAGTGTGAAAGTAGCGCCTTAGACCATGCAGCTACTGAAACAGGTCTTAAAATAAAGTGAACATAACTTTTTTTTGTTCGGTAACTTAAATCTCCCAATAACAATATTGATCCAGTAGTCATAAGATTGTCCCTTAGTCTGAAATAAAGTTTAAGACATCACAAATATTTAAGTATCACAAAAAAACTATCCTTAAAATGTATTTCCTGTTTGGTTTTTATGTGTTTCACACAAATTTTGATTAGTAGTGAGTTTGAAGAAAGTATAAGCTGAATTTGTGTGGTGATATTTAAAGACTGTTAGTAGACAAAAATAGGTATTTAAAAGGCTTAACACTAGATTTATATTTAATTATTGAGTAAAAAATTGTATTTGGTCTGATTTAAAAAAAATTGGTATTCTACATACATATAATGGGAAATAATGCCAAGACAATGAAAATGGGAACATTTAATTTAATGTTTTAATGGAAGAATTACTGTTAAACTGTAAATGATCAAAACATTGTCAATTAAATAGTGAAATCAAGTAATTTGTACTTACTAATATTAACTTGAAAATAGTAACTCCATTGTTATATTTTATTCTAGGCTAATTTGGTGGTTGAATTAATTCTTCTCTTGCGCTGTTGGTTGAGAGAAACTATCTGTGTTTTAAATTAAGTAAAATGTTAGACATAGAAATTATACTTTGTTCATATTTATGTAAAATATGGTATCCCAATGATAACAAACTAATACGCCAGCATCAAAATTGTGATGTCATATAAACACAATACTATTGTAAATAGTTAGCTTTTGTACTCAGACCAGTGTCAGAGAGTAACATTGCCTGAACACTATTAACACAATGAACTCTACACCCAAACTATGCTTGGGCTAGCGTGCATATCTATTGTTACCATGTCTGAGCTACACTCGGTCCTCTTTTAAATGCTTACATAAACAATGGTCCGAGATAAGCTTGGGATTAGTGTTCTGTAAATGTTTCCAAAGAATGTCTTGGTTCATAAAAAAAATACTAAGTGGCAGCACTTCCCATAAGATGTGAAAACTGCAATGTAGCATTGTGTGTGCAAAATTGTTTTTCTCTTTACCACACACATGCAAATTATTGTTAGGCCTAAATGTAATTTATTTAATTTGTAATTCATTTATGATAATTTTTTCAAGCTTTTGTAACAAAATGTGTACAAATTTTTTTTCTTTGTCCAATAAATTTGAAAAAAAGTTTTATGTAAAAAACTACCACACAAAGTTTATTTTTTTAAATTTTTCTTCTATAAAATAAAATGAAGTCCATTCAAAATCTGAAAGCTAATAAATGACTAATAAACACACCGAAAAAAGTAGTGTTTCAAAAAGTATTCTCACAGCAAAAATTCAAATTATCAAATTTGTCAAGTATTTGACAATTCACCATGTAATTTCATGCCAGTGTGCAATGTGTTAAAACTACACAAAATTATATCCAATAAATGATCTATATAATTTATTGGATATAATGTTATGTAGTATATATAATGTCCTAAGATATAAATGTGCACTTAGATTTTAAATTTTGTGTTTTCTTTGGGCTTTTATTTTTTGTTTGAGGAATTTGTAGCCGAGAATTTACAAAGATTTTTTTTTCTGTCATTCTTGGCCACAAGCTGAAAAGGTGTCAATGCTAGACAAACCTGCAACTAAATTTAACACATTTTTCTTAGTGCAATGACAATTTTGGTTATTGATAAACATTAAGTGATACTCATTACATTGCCAGATTTTCCATAAACTTTTTTTTTATAGTTGTTAGTAAGGTTTGATTTATAGTAAGTACACCCACATTTTCATGGAGAAAAAGTGGAAAACCATTTAGGAAAAACCACCCTCAATGCGCCCGACTGGGATCGAACCCCAATCTCCCCATCTTAGACAGTCTAGTATAACATTAGAGTAGCCCGTTAGACCATGTATACACTGGAGCAGGTGTTTTTATAGTTAAAGGACAGGTGGTTTGGGCCTTGATGGAAATAAATAAACCTTTCCATTTCTTCACTCTTCACACACTTTGTAAATATTTGTTTTAATATTTTAAGAAATACATAAAAAACAGAACAAACTGAGTCACATTTTAAAAAGTTTGTGCATAGTTGAAACTTGCAATTTTGTCTGTTTCTATTTGATAAGATGATAAAGGAATATATCTGAAAGTTATATGTGATGGAAAAAGTAACAATAGAGAGAAATAGGAACATATAAGTAAGAGAAAATGAATGTGTAAGTTTGAAGTACTTATGAAGAAATGGGAAGTTTAAATGTTTCTATTAAGACTTAACTATTATTTCAGGTTGGCTTCCTTCCTCTCACTGTATATTTAAATATATTATTGTGTATTAATTTTACAGCTGTTATTTATTTGCGCACAAAATGTTTCTTAGAATGACAAAAGTCGCAGCGAATAACACACCACATAGCCTAAGAGTACATAAAAGTTTGTATTGTAAATGTAATGACTATAATAGTGAGTCAATAAATGGTGGGTTAGTTGAATATTGGCTTACAAATATATGTGTTGTATAAAGAAAGCTGGCTCCTATTAACTAAAAGCTCTTGACAAAATGTCATCTGGCTCATGAAACATTTGGTGTTTTGTGTACTTGAATATAATTCAGGACACTTGGGAGTTTAATTTCTGACAGGGTGGATTTTCTATTACTTTAAAATTAACCTTCTTATAGTGAATAGTAATAAATAAATACACTGTTTCTACATCGATCTAAGCCTTCTGAGTGAAAACAATGCTAATCTGTTTTAAGTATATTATGTTGAGTTATTTAGGTTTACAGTGTTTTATGTGAGCATAGCTGTGGCATGATGTATCTTTTGAATATTCTGTTTAGTGCGCATGCGCTATGGATGCCATATTTTCAGTTGTACATGCCCAGTTTCAAGTTACTAGTTGGTCAGTTGCTTTAAGGTTATTCACAAGAGTAGTTCTATGTATAATAATTTGTCTCAAATATGTTAGTTTTTGTTAATCAATAAAATCATCTTTATTATCGCATTTAACATTCTGAATATCTTAATATTCATTAGGTTATGGGCCCAGTCCCCCTGAAATTGTGCGTATAAAATGTTTAAAATGGCCCGTCCATTGCAAATCGTCAGATCAACATTTTTCTCTGTACTTTTAAAGTTGCGGTCCTATGTGCTTACTCAAGATGGCTTAAGAAATATTGGCTCGACACATAAAGTTTGATGGACAAAATTTCCAAATTTGGAAATTCCAAATGAACGCAGTTGTCATTGCATATTAATTACTGGGAATTGTAAACGGGACTGAATGGAAGCCTGAAGAAACAGCAGGTAACGCAGCTGCACTTAAGACATGGATAAAATATAATGCAAGAGCAATGTGTCTGATTTCATCATCCATGGAATTCAAACAAACAGAGAGTCTTCTTACATGTATCACAGCCCATGAAATGTGGATGAAATTGAGTGTGATACATGAGTAAAGATCAGCATCTAACAAACCAATTTTAACTCGACGTTTTTATGAGTATCGAATGAATCCGAGTGATTCAGTGGTCCAACATATAGTGAAGGTGCAAAATATGGCTCAACAGCTCATTGACCTTGAAGAAAATATTTCATGCTTGGCCGTAATGGTGAAGATTTTAGCTAGCCTACCTTCAAAATATAATGCACTAAAAACGGTGTGGCAGTTGCTGATCGAACAGTTGCAAATTTAACCGAGCGAATCATAAAGGAAGAGATGGGAATGACCGAGGACGACACAACAGCCACGGCGTTTTTAGCTATGGCTTGGCGTGGGAACAAAAATGCAAATTGCGCTAGAGGTGTACTGAACGTATTGGACACATCAAAAAGCCAAGTAAAGTGTTTCTACTGTGGAAGGAAAGTATGAGACTGTAGAAAGAGAAGACAACAAATCCAATTACAATGTAATGTCGGCATTTGTGGCATCTTCGTTGCGTGAAAATGGCAACAGTCATTAAAAGTGCATGGATAAAAGTATGCAGATTATAAACACAGGCGGCAGTGTAGTATCATCTCTCGAACAAAAGAGAAAATTGATGAACAGAGACATAGGGATTGTGTGGTTGGCTGACTGGTGCATCTAGGCATATAAGCAAATGCTGATACAACACCGTATGAGCTTTGGATGAATAAAAATCCTACTGTTGAGCATTTAAGGGTTTTTGGTTCCGTAGCATACATATATACAAAAACTATTTTGATGAAAGCTGATTCAAAGGTTGAAAAAGTGTTGTCCGCTACCAAGGTGAATCAGCGAATTATCATTCATTTGTATGACCCAAACACAAAGTGCATCTTAATTTCAAGAGATGTTATGCTTAGTGAGAAATTTAATTGTGATACAAAGTCTGTACAAATGGGGNGGGGGGGGGATTCTCAATATAACAGTAGAAACCACTGGTGATGAAGATGAAATTGATGTTGATCTAAGTGCAAAGATTCCAACAAAATACAAAATTGGAGTGCTTAAGAGATCGAGGTAAAATCACCACCTAGATATGATGTAAATTTAGTACAATATGCCACACCATAAACATTTAAAGAAGTTGTGAGTGGACCTGAGGCTCAAAATTGGGTTGAAGCAATTGAAGAAGAACTCAAATCCCACGAGAACAACCAAATGTGGATAGTTGTGCCAAAAGACCAAACAATGAAACGGATAAGTTCAAAGTGGGTTTTCAAAATTCAAAATGATGCTGCTGGAAAGATAAGCCACTATAAACTCGTTTATGTGCAAGAGGGTTTAATAAAAAACAAGGTATATATTATACTGAAACCTTTGCTCCAGTGATTATATGCCACTCACTGAGAGTGTTTCTAGCAGCCGTGGCACAAAAGGATTTGGAGCTAGTACAGTTTGATGTACACATAGCATTATTGTATGGAGAACTTCAAGAAACTATTCACATGGAGCTGCCAGAGGGACTTGACGTCGAAAATCAATCAAATGTGGTTTGTAAATTGCAAAATTCACTGTATGGTTTGAAACAGGCTCCTAGGTGTTGGAACACCAAGCCTAGGGATTTCAATTCAATCTGAAACAAAGTGACACTGGTAAGTGTATATTATGGCATAGTGAAAAGTGAACAAGTGTATTTACTGTTGTATACTGATGATGGGTTGATTACAGCTCAATCAAAGGAAATACTAGATACACTTAAGATAGAATTTGAAATAACAGTTGGTGATTCAAGTGTGTATGTTGGTATGCAAAATGAGCATGATCGAATGAAAAGAATGATGTTCATACACCAAAGCATGTACACACGTCAATTATTGCATAAATTGAAGATGCCAAAAGTGTAAATGTACCCAGATCCACACACTATACTAAGTCAAGTTGACGGTGACAGTGAAATGAGTCCAACTGCACCTTACAGAGAAGCTGTAGGCTCTCTCATATTTCTTGCACTAGTTTCACAACCAGATATTTGTAATGATATTGATTTGGATTAATCTATATTATGTAAAAAGTCATGGATGAAGGTAAATTTTATTTAAAGTAATATATGTAGATTATCCTTTTAAGATTCATCCATGAAGAAACACGAGCTTTTCAGAAACAATGTGAAAAGGATTTCACCACTAAAATATATTTTTTATGCCATCTTTCTTGTTAAAAGAATAACTGCGTCAATTCTTGATACAGGGAACAGCTTCATAGTATTTTTTCAAAAGACGCCATTTCTCTATACCAATAAGAAGCTAGCCTTCACAAAACCTGTCACCAGGACTCTTTCTATTAGTTGAATTTTACACTGTTGAATGAGGGGAGAGAAAGGCAAGAGGTATGTTATACATAAACCATTGTACGTATGTTTAAGGCATCTCTGGGATCCAAACATCTACACCGAGATCTCGCTCACACACAAGTCAATCTAACACAGTATAATATAAGTCACATCAATATCACAAGTCTGCAGTGATATAAAACATTTAATTGAAATATGTACAAGTAATTTACAGGTGTAATTTAAATAAACCGTGTGTGAAATAACAGCCATCAACATTCTCTTTCTTCAATTTTATTTATATACCAATTTAATTAGTGCTCGAACACGGAGCTATAGATAGCTGGTTAAACGGTATCTTTTCTGTACAGTGATGATAGGCGCTCGATCACGCAGCTTTAGACAACCTGTCACATCATTATTATATCAGGGAATTAATCCGTAGTGTTTCAATCGACGCCCAAAGCGGGGTGATTGACCATATAATATTACAACTGACGCCCAAAGAGAGGCGCGATAAAATCAATAGTATAACATATTGCGTATTCTATAAACCAATTCAGTAGATTTTATAATAAACACAACAAAAGTTATTGGTCAGCTGTTAAAATAATATTTAAATATTTAATTGGTACAATTAATTTTGGATTACTATATGTAAATAGCACCAAAAATGATAACTTTATTTGGTTATCTTGATGCTGATTTTGCACACAACATTGATAACCACAAATCAACCACAGGATATGTATCTTGACACTTGACACGAGCTCACAACATCAAAGCCTTGTTATGAATAGCACAACTGAATTCGAGTATGAAGCAGCTGCGACTGCTTCAAAAGAAATTGTATGGTATGGTTAAGACAACTTTTGAATGATCTTGAATATAACCAATGTAATCCTACTGTATTATACATAGACAGCCAAAGTGATATACGTTTGGTTTACAATCCAGAGTTCCATAAGAGAACAAAGCATATGGATTTTAAGTTTCATTTAATTAAAGAGAAAGTTGAAAACAAGCAGATTAGTGTTGAATTTGTACCATCTATCAGTTAACAGATTTATTAACAAAAGCATTAGTGAAGAACAAGTTCACACAGTTGAGAGATAATTTAAACATTTGTTATATAAACCATTTAAACAGTGGACATGTTGGAGGTATTTAGGTTTACAGTGTTTTATGCGGTAATAGCTGTGGCATAATGTATTTTTTTGAATATTTTGTTTAAGTGTGCATGCCTTAAGGACGCCATGTTTTCATTTGTACATGCACAGTTTTAAATTACTAGTTAGTCACTTCAAGGTTATTCACAAGAGTTATTCTGTGTATAATAATTTATCTTAAATATGTTAGTTTTTGTTAATCATTAAAATTTAATTTTAGTTTAGCAAAAAACCAATAATACAAATTTCTGCTTAACATGAATGTGTAGTTTAATAGGGCCTTAAATAAATGTAAACTCTACATTAACAGCCAAAGAAGGTAACCTTTAAATTAGATGTTTATAATATAAGGATGTAAGGACTGTGTGTGTATTAAAATTTAATATCAGTGAGTCATTAGATATATATTATTACTATTATTATATTAAAGTGTTTGCGTGCATAAAACTCAAACTTTAAGACGTGTACATATACAAATGTTATGGAAATAAAACTACAGTGCATACTAAAAGTATATTATGTACATTATATGTTAACATACTGAATAAATGATGTATTAAATGTAAATAAATTATTTTAACTATGACAAGCCGGACCATGGAGCTCAAAAACTTGTTGTTTACTTCGTTGAACTATCAAACCTCATTTCGCCAAATGTGAGATCATTTCAGAACCTTCTTGTTTACCTGGGTCCTCTTGGGATAAATTGCATACACAATACCTGATATTTGTGGGTTCAAATCTGAGGTGAACAGATTTTTCTTGAGCGATAAAGGTCTGTAGCACAACTTTCTTTGAGAGGGAAGTAAAAGGTACAATATCAATTTTGGTGTGTAAAATCCCTGGAAGGTATGTAAAAATACCTTTCCCAGAAAAATGTGTAGGCCCGTTTGCTCTCGCTCATAGAAATTCTCCTGTTCTAATATAATCAGTCCTTTCAGAAAGTGCACGTTAAATACTTAGATAATTGAAAAGAGAACCTTCTTCCTCTCTATACACATTTGTCATATTGGCAATTATTGAAGTTATGTCATAAATATAAAAGAGAAAATAATAATGAGCTTGACAGGGATTAAAGAGATGTAGCATAGTCACATATATTTGCAATCAAATGAGTGATTCTATTTGGTGGCAAAACTTATGAAAAGTTACATTATGGTTTTAAATAATAAATGTGAATGATTCAGTGGTGTTTTTATATTGGATGATCTAAAATTTGTGACTGGTGAGTGACTTTATTACGTCCTCATATAAAGAGAGGGAGAGTGGAAAAGATTGTTGATTTGATGGACGAAAGAAGATGGGATGTCCTGGGCCTAAGCAAGACCAAGCGGAGAAGGAGCAGCATGAGAGAAATAAGGAATGGCTTTATTTCTACATTGTTTGGGGAATGATGAAGGGAGGAGAAACTGAGTAGGATTCGTAGTGAGAGAAGGGTTACAGGTGGATGTAATATGGATGAATGATAGAATAACAAAGATAACAATTAATAACAGAGGAAAAAGATGGAGGTGATACAAGTGTATGCCGCACAAGTAGGGTGGCCAGCAGAAGAAAAAGACAAGTTTGAGGAAGACCTAGAAAGGCATATGGGAAACAAATGTTGGATAGTTATGGGTGATCTGAATGCGAAAGTAGGATGGGGAGAAAGAAACAAGGAGGGTAAAAAACTGTTGGAGTTATGTGCAAGAAATAAAATGAAAGTGATAAACAGCTGTTATAAGAAGGAAAGAGAAAATTATAATATGACTAGATAGTTGGGATGGAGCTCAAAAGTTGGTGATAGACTACTTTATCATACATGAAGAAATGAAAGGCAGGCCTTAAACATCAAGATAATACAAAGTGTGTCCTTAGATAGTGACCACAGGTTGTTGGTAGCAGATATAAAGGGATGGGAATGTAGGTGAAAGGTAGAAAGGTAGTAATACAAGAATAAGGGTGTGGAGGCTAAAAAATGAAGAAAAAGAGCTGTACCTAAGAAAGGCAAAAAGCTTAATACCTAAGGATGAGAAGCAAAGTGTAAAGGTTGAATAGGTAAGGTTTAAGAAGAGTCTGGTGGGAGTGGCAGAGGAGGTATGTGGGAGGACAAGTAATAAGAATAAGTGGAAGGATACACCGGAACGACAAAGTGAAGGAAGCAGTAGAAGAGAAGAATAAAGCATTCAGAAGGAGTTTTAAGAATAGGAATGAGGAAATAAAGGAAGAGTATAGGGAGAAGAAGAAAAGAGTGACGCAAGTTGTACAGGAAGCCAGGAAGGGTTGGATGCAAAACTGGACAGAAATGATGGAACGAAACATGGAAGTAAGTAAGAAGGTGTTATATAGCAAAGTAAGAAACAAGGGGAGAGAGAAAAGACAAGAAGTTATAATGATAGCGGAAGAACGTTGAAGACTTGAGAGGAAGAAAAGGAAATATGGATAAAATATTTTGAGAAAATGTTCAACCTGGAAGAGGAAAGGAATGAGAATGAAATAGAGGAGCAGGAAGAGAAAAGGAGGAAAGCAGTCCAACATGGAAAGAGGTGGAGGACGCATTAAAGAGGATGAAACAAGGAGAAGCACCGGGTGTGGACAAAATGACTGTGGAAATGATAAGTGCAGCAGGTGAAATAGGTATACAATGGTTATACAGGGTGCTGAGAGTGGTTTGGAAGCAAAACAAGGTACCGGAAGACAGTAAAAAAGGAGTTATGATGCCTAATTTCAAGAAATGAGACAGGAAGAGGTGTACAAATTATAGGGAGATAACGCTGATGTGCCGCTCTATAAAAATATATGCAAAGATTCTGGAAAAGAGAATAAGAAATAAAATGAAAGTAAGGTGGAGAGAGGAAAAGCATGGATTTAGGGAACAGAGGTCTACAATAGACAATCTTTGCAATAAGAGAAAAGGTATGAATGTAAGAAAGGTTGGGAGAGATGATATAAAGAAAAAGTCTTAATATTGTGAATATAAGGTAAGGGGCCCAAATTTCGTCCCCTAGTTACTTTATCGTA
This sequence comes from Timema shepardi, assembly GCA_902151425.1. NCBI lineage: Eukaryota > Metazoa > Arthropoda > Insecta > Phasmatodea > Timematidae > Timema > Timema shepardi. The sequence continues at coordinate 179,080 of CABFVX010001079.1, forward strand.
CCTGGAGTCTGTATTAACTGACATAAGAAATCCAAAATTTTATATTTATTACCTTCATTAACTATTCCTTTACCTGTAAACTAAGCCATATCACCTGTGTAATCAATAGTTATTATATAAAAAAAATACCCACGTTTGGCAAAACCAAAAAATGTGTTCCTAATTTTGTTCCCCAAAAAAATTCTGAAAAAATATTATACCTAACTATGATGTTTGAAATTTGTTCTTTAATGTTCAACTTTATTAAATTTATTTACAAAAAGTCATTATAAATGTGAACATAGTTAGTCGAATGTAGTAATGTAATACAAAATTTTATACTTAAAGAGAAATTAAAACATAAATTTAGTAAAACTCAAAAAGAATATTAAGTTTATTTGAAAAAAAACAACTTATTATTAATATAAGTGTTTAGCCTTCCAAGCAAATGTCACAAATAAATTTCACGTGGTTTTTGGTGCTGGAGCATGTTTCATAGAATCATGTGAAACATTGTATGTAGTGTAAATCCAGTGACAGCAGTTTGCATGACTGCAGCACACTCATTCACAGCAGTGAACAGCTCAGCTAACTGGCTATTAATGAATCAAATAGCCAAAGCTAATATTTATGCTTTTTAGTGAGGAATACTCCATCTAGATATATTTTGAAAATTGAAAAATGACACCTGGACACAGGACCGAGTTAGATTCCCGTGTCCAAGTTTCATTTTTCAATGTTCAGAATATGATAACTGGATATTGCTAACTATGCAACCAGGAATGTTACACAACTAAATTTCAATTGCTTGAACATACAAACTCTTGAAAGGAAACATAAATGCAACATCACATAAAGTGATTGCATTTTCGCTGTTGAATACGAGAGTGGGGGCAAACACACAACTGAAACACCATTTTCACGTACAGCACTCCAGCATCTACGACGTTGATGTTGTGTGTGTACGAATAGTGATTGTTTAAAATTAAAACAATGGGATATTCTTTTGATGTCTTTGTAGTCGACCAAAAATGTTGAAACCATTTCTCAAAACAAGTCGGCCGTAATCCATCCAGACACATGAACTACTCCGATACTGCCTTGCATGTGGCTTTTAATGTGAGACCATAATAATTATTCTCCATTTCAATACTATACCCAACCAGTTGATCCTCCAAATCTGGTGTCAGAATTGGTTTATGGCATTGCAAGAACTCACCTTAGCAAGAAAATGAAAAATATTTGTAAAACCAAAATAGAAGCCTATTGGATCAATAAACTTTCATGAGTGTCTCTGTTTGCCCTCCCCTACACACACGTTGGCACCGATAGCGTTCCTAGCAGCAGGATTGAAAAACCGAAGGGGACAAAATTGGGCGTGAGGATGAAATTCGGGCCCCCTAACTTACTGGTTATTTTAAGTAGACTGAATTTAAACTTTTTATCATACTGAAAATAAATTGTTTAGCTATTAATATTCGAAATTTTAAGCCCTTTGAAACCCTACCCCCATTTGTCCAATTACCATTTAGAAATTTAAAATTGTAAAACTTATTTTGTTATCTGTAGTTTTACTTCTACTTGTCTGCCAAATTTTAATTTTATGCCTCATCTTTAAAGGTTTTTTATAATCTTTTATTTAGCACCGCATCTTACTGCCTGTCTGGGTTATACACTTAAGTACTAATTACGCTAATGGGTTAAGAATTGGGAAGGTTGAATTTGGCGGAAGTGAACCCACATCTGCGTCGAAGGAGAGTGGAAAACCATTTAGGAAAAACTATCCCCAGTTCACCCAACCTAGATTCAAGCCTTTATCTCCTCGTCCTCGGCAGTCTGGTTCAACACAAAACTAGCACGTTAGCCAACTAAGCCACCAAGGATTTTTTTTATAATTATATTCCTGCTCCATCAATATAAAAATTCCCATTTTTATATTTTTTTGATTATATGATGTAATCCTTACCTTATTTCAAAATTTCAGCTTATTAGTGTCTTATCTTTTTCTGGACCCACACACACACACTTTTTGCTTTTATATAAAAAATTTAGAGGCACATTAGCCACTTTTTTTTTCTTCTCATGGACTAGGACAGAGGGTGTGAAAACATAATTTGGTAAATTTACATATGTATAAGTTTACACTCAAAACGAAAACTAAGTATTAGGCCTACCTCGTAATATTACTAGCCTATAAGCATTATTTTTATTTTAAAATTCAGAAAAGTTAATATATAAATTATAAAATAAAACTTACTCTATAGTTATCAAGAAATTAATGAGAAAAGTTGAGGGTGATATCCTTTAGCAATTTGTTTAAAATCTGGAGTATAAGATCTAGTTGCTAATTTTAAGGCGTTTTCAACACGTGCATTTGTTAACTTGTTCCTATAATTATTGTTTGTATTGTTCATGTCAGAGAAGCCCAATTTACATTTATAGGTAGACTCAAACATAATAAAAAAAAATAGAATGGCAAGTTTCTTACCATTTGGATTTTAGTAATAAATTTAGTCCAAAAATTACACATTGACTCACCCATAAAGTTACTCTTCAGTTCTTCTGAGCATTGATATCAATTAAGTTTTAGTTCAAACTGTAAGAGACTTTGGTCCATATTAGGAAACGAATCCTTTTATCATTTTCGAAGATCTTGCATTATATATCTGGGCAGGGGTTATAGGAAAAGAATGTTTTCATGAATACCTACATTACTTTGGGTAGAATAAACTCTATAAACTTTAACTCAAGGTTTTCTATTTATATCTTAAAATGTGTTTGTTTAAATCTGTGAAAATAACCTTAACCCAACATTTTTCCCTTTCAGATTCTTCTGCCTTTTCTAAGTTCTCCGCAAACAAAATCAAATTAGCCTCTGACATTAAGTTAGCCAACGCTATTATTTTTGTGCATATCAAGATAGCCAGTCTTTGTGAATAAAACTTAAATTACAACTGGATTTGAGTTATATTATTAAGCAATTAATGACAACAAAAAACAAGTTTGGTAACATAATTCTTTTACTATAACATAATTTAAAGAAAAAAAAACATAAGCTTAGATGAAAATTATTTCCTATATGGCACTTAAGGTGGACTAGATCCAGCATTATCATTGATGTGTTCCAAAGTTTTGGTTTCTTCACTAAACACATATTCTTTATCTTGCTTCCAAAATTCTTCAACCCACGGTAGCCGATCGGAAATTTTTGTTGACCAATGATGAATTTGGCACTTAACTGAAACTTTCTCTGTACCATTCACTGTAATTGTAACGAAAAAGATTTTGCATTCTAAGTCCAAATTTGGTCCTGTGATTGGCTTCTCTGGAAGTTCTATAGCGTGTTCTGCAACATCAACACCTGCTTTCCTGAATGACATTCGAATATGCCATGGTTCCAGTTTCCAGGGAATTTCTTTATTCATTACGATTGCAACAGTCTTCTTTGACAAAAAACTTACTGTTCTTGAAGCATAAGGTGAACTGAATTTGGGTTTAATACTTTCTTCTTGAGGGGTGCAATACTTTTCAGAGTTTTCTGGTGTTGAATAAACTGCTAAGCCAGGTAACAATAGATTATTATACGCAAAATTGGGTTTAACAGAGACTTTATCCCCACGGGCCCCAAGGCCGGACACATAATCCGTCAGAATTATCTCCATCTTGTTATGTTTTCTTGTATTTGTGTCCTCTACCAATTCATAAAGAAAATGACGTGCTTTCAGTTTCTGTTGAGGTTTACCTTTTTTGTGAAGACTAGGAGTTGTTTTCCTTCGCAATATAAATGTTGTTCTGGACTGCTGAATAACATTCAACTCAGACCTATCCCTCAAAAGTGGTGAGATACTACATTTAGCACCTAGAAAGCTTGTCAATTGAATTGGTTTTGCTAAACCAAGTAAGTTTTTCCACATTTTAAAAAACTATTTGAAAAATCTACAGTTTCATTAGTTTACATTTATAAGCTTCAGCGTGTGCATAACATACTTAACAAATTAACACTGAATTCTCATAACTGTTGTTATTACTAAAAAAAAGCAACACAAATCAAGTTATTCAATCCAACTCATCCCTCTTATTTTATTATTTGTTTTATTTACAGCATGTGCACTGAGCATAGAGCATGTATACAGAAGAAAAGGAATAAGTATAAATGTGAAAAGAATATAAAGTGGCACCAGTTGTAGAAAGACATCTGCCGGCTGAACGAGAGACGTCACTCAGTACACTAGCAAGCGTTTAAAGCCGTGCTCTCACGTGTTCTATCAGTGAATAATTTCAAATGATTTATTTTTAATGAAAATAAAAATTAAATTAATTATTCATGCGTGTCATTTATCATAGTGATCACGTTGATAAACAATCAACTACTGTTTCATTTATTAAAATGGTGAACGTGTTGTTTTATTTTATACAAATTACTGCTTATATTTCAAAGACATTCAAATTATCGGTAACATTCCAAAAATGGGTCAGTTTGTTCATTTCACCACTTAAATTCCATTGTTGAGAAATCTTATAACAACACAATGTATGTGAATATCTAAATAAAAATGAATGAATTATTCTTGTACGTGTTCACACGGTTATTTTGTTTTCATTTTTCAATAATTACAATAACTAGAAATGAATAGAAGTATAATCACTTTTCACTTTTAATTAAAGCGTAAAATAATAATTCAGTGTAATGAAATTAGTGTTCTGACGTTCTTTTGTATTAATCTTCAGTGAATCACTGAAAATGACACGTGAGAATACAGTTTAACATTCATAAAGCTTTATGGAAGACAAATTAAGACCTTTCTAAATAATTATTGCTAGAAATTATATTATCACGTTTGGGGATATTAAACATATTATTACATATTTAAAATCCACACCATTAATTTTTTTAAATGAATAAATTACACTTAAAAACCTAATAAAATATGTTCAAAATTACTTACGTATTGGAACTATTGTATTAACACTGGCAACATTTAATATATTTTAAGTTCTATACATTTTAGTTAACTTCCCATTCAGCACCACAAATATCAAAGTTAATATCAGCAAAATGAATGGAACATATTCGAACAAAATTTGTATCAATCATGTATTTCCTTTCAAGCTCCCAAGTACAGAAAATTTCTGGATCTTTAGGAAAGGAATAAAAGTATATATTATTACCCGTGTAGTTTCGTTGATTATTTACACAGAATGTAACATCACAGTTTTGCATTTTGATTTCTGTTTAGAAACGCATGTAATTAAAATTGGAGAACGCACGCAAAAAAATCATCAAAAAGCCTAAAAGTTAGATTGTTCAACAATGACTTGTAGTCTTACGTCCTTAACGAACGCAAATAAATTAGCAAAAAGTCTAAAAGTATGATTCTTTAACAATGACTTGTATCCTATATATTATATTGTGAGAATTTTAATTCTGTCGAGATATATTTTTATATAGTTTTAATATATTTTAAAATGTTTACGTATTTTGACGTGACTAGCATGCCATGCGGCCAGATGCCATACTACATTTAATTAATCTATTTTCAAAATTATTGTTTCCAACGGACATTGCATTGCGTTGAAAGAAACACAAGATAATTATAACCACACTTTTATCAAAACAATAAATATACTTATTTATCGTGTTTTTGTCCAAATATTACGTCCATATTTTAAAACAATACTGATCAAGGGTAATTTTATTTTTAACGTCTTCTACGAGAATCATAATGGCCGCTCTACACGACGAAGAAATAAATGTACCTTTGCAGAGGGTGAAAACGGGGGATGTGACGACACAGACACGTCATCCAATCTCGTTTATTTTAATTAAAGGCCCACGAGGAAAAAAAGAAGATATTGAGATTGTTTACAAACAATGATCATACCCCAAAAGTCAGATATCAGATTCTGCATCCATTTAGTTAAAGGTTCAAATTATATCAAGCTTCTTAATTATTATTTCTTTCCCCCCAGATATTCCTTGTTTCTACTTTAATTTCACATATTTATAGACATATATATGTTAAATTTAAAACTTAAATCCATGAGATTTTTTGGGACCTCTACGAGAAATGCCGAGGCGGGAAATGGGAAAAAAGAAGTGGGACTGGTGTCTTGGAGATAAAGAGAAGAAGACACACATTATTTTCAGCGCAACAAAAATTGAAATTCTACCAGTTATTTCTTAAAATAATTTTTCAAGTGTTCATCAAAATGACTACCAGAGACGCGACAACTTTAGACCAATGGTAGACAGACTTCTGCAATGACGATTCACGGACTTTTAGAATGTTGAACCAACTCACAGTTTCGACGATGACATCCCAGAAAATCTTTTGAGGTGATGTCAATATTTTTGGTTTTTAATCTCTACACTGCTTCGACCTCACTACGCAGACGTTATATTTTTACGAACTTTTCCTCTACAATTTCAAGACAGTGTTATTTTCTTCTAAAGTAATATATATAAAACTTTACATTTATTTTCTAAAGCTAACTTTTTTTTCTAGCAATGACTCTGGAAAGGATCTTTTGGCCAGAGTCATTCCTTTACACCAATGCATTATGTTATGTTCTTTTATTCATTTATTTTAACTACTAGCCTCATAAAGGACATCTATTAATTAGAGTTTTTCAAGAAATTATATTATTTTTATTATTATTTCAATAACCATCCACAAAGACTGGACTTAAGATTTTTTTATATTAATACATCAAATTACTGAGCTGTTATTTGAATTATGAATTGTATTTTAAATTTATAATTTAGCAGACGTCTGCTAGGCGAGTTAAGATTTTGGATTAACAATTATTTATTAAAGTGAAAACTAGACTTAGTTATTATTTTCAAATTAAAAACCGTTGTTAAGAATTTTATTTATATTATTATCACCATCATTTAATGTTATCCACATTGTTACTATCGCTATATAAAAACACACATATTTAGCGATGTCTCACCTGTAATCAGTTATCAGGGCTGCTAACCTTTGGAGGCCGGTATTGTTGTACGCAAGGTGAGTCAATTGCTAACTAGGTACAGTAAAGGTTGTTTTTTTTCCACCAACATGACCCAGAGGTCCTGATAGAATCTCGTGTGCGAGAACATGGAACATATTCGAGCAAAATTTGTATCAATCATGTATTTCCTTTCAAGCTCCCAAGTACGGAAAATTTCTGGATCTTTAGGAAAGGAATAAAAAGATATATTATTACCCTTGTAGTTTCGTTGATTATTTACACAGAATGTAACATCACAGTTTTGCATTTTGATGTCTGTTTAGAAACGCATGTGATTAAAATTGGAGAACGCACGCAAAAAAATCATCTAAAAGCCTAAAAGTTAGATTGTTTCCAGTTGAAACCAGGGGCAAAACCAAAGTTTTTCAAACCAAGAAACATTCAATTTGCTTTAAAACCTAAAGTAGAGCTAGAACTTAAGATGCTTCAAGATGCAGGTGTTATATCTCCAATTAAATATAGTAAATGGGGAACACCAACAGTGCCTCTAGTGAAGCCTGATGGCTCTGTTAGATTATGTTGTGACTATAAAGTAACACTTAACCCATATTTAGAAGTAGACAGGTATCCCCTACCTCATGTAAATGATATATTTTACTCAATGCAAGGGTCTACTACTTTTATCAAAATTGACCTAAAAATGCCTTTCAACAGATGGAATTAACTGAGGACTCCAAAGAACTAGTTACTATTAGTATCCATAAAAGTATCTCTAGCCCCTCAAGAGTTTCAGCATAGCATGGAAACTGCTGTAGCAGGCATTGAAGGAGTAGTGGTTTGGCAAGATTACATTGTGATAGGGGGACATACAATAGAGGAACATAATGAAAGGTTGAATATGGTACTGTCCAGGCTCAGGGAATGTGAATTGACTGCTAATACAACCAAGTGTGTGTTTCAACAATAAAAAATGAAATTTTTAGGCTACATAGTTGGGAAAGATGGATTGATATTATACCAAAATCTGCTCAAACCAGTACTAGAGGCTGAAACACCAAAATCAGTTAGTGAATTAAAGTCATTTCTAGATATGGTAGAATATTACAGGAGATTCTTGAAGGGGGCTTCTGTCATCTTAAATCCTTTGTATCAACTGCTTAAAAAGGGAGTTCCATGGAAGTGGACCTGGGAATGTAATCATGCGTTTAATCAAATTAAAAGTGCACTCACCTCAGTCCCTATTTTGGATCACTATAATCCGAATCTAGAACTGATATTGTCTACTGATGCAAGTCCTAGGGGAATCTCAGCAGTACTTAGCCAAGAGACCAAGGAAGGGGCTGTATGCCCTGTCGTATTTGCATCTAGAGTCTTAACACAAACAGAGAAGAACTACCCCTAGATCCACAAGGAGGCCTTGGCCCTAGTTTATGGAGTACTTAAGTTTTCACAGTATCTTTATATGAGAAAGTTTATTTTGGAGATAGACCATAAACCACTCACTACAATCTTTGGCCCCAAGCGTGGAATTCCAGTCTTATCATCAAATCGATTGCAAAACTTTGCAGCAATTTTGTCAAGTTTATAATATGAGATAAGATATGTTCCCCCAAAGAAAAAATGTGCTGATTATTTGTCTCGAAGCATCAGTAAGGATGATCCACCACAAGTTCTTATAGTGAACTTCGTTAACTATGCAGAAGACAGCAAATATTTGAATAAAAAATTGGTTGCTTCAGAGTGTGTAAAAGATAAAATCTGGAGTAAAGTGATAAAGTTTATTCAAATAGGGTGGCCTAAATTGGTGGATAGGGAGCTTAAGTCATTTCAGTCGGTATCTATTGAATTATACATAGATCAAGAATGCCTTTTCCGAGGACACAGAATGGTAATTCTTGTAGCTTTACGAAATAAGGTCTGGAAGAAATGCATAAGCCACATTTTGGAATAGTTAAAACCAAACTTATGGTCAAAAATTACTTTTGATTTACCAGGACTTGGCAAATAAATTGATAATTTGGTTTTAAGCTGTGGTCTATGCCAGACAGGTGTGCGCTTATTCCATGGCCATGGCCAGAAAAACCTTGGAGCCGTATACACTTGGGTTTTTTGGGGTCCATAAATGGGAAAACCCATTTGATGATAATTGACGCTCATTCTAAGTGGCAAGAAATTATCCAAATGCTGTCAGTACCACAAAAGCCACAATTCGAGCCCTGGTGGATTTATTTGCTTGATTTGAACTACCAGCACTTATTGTATCAGATAATGGCAGTCATCTTGTTCGTTCAAAAGAATATACGGATTTTTGTGACTTATATGGCATAAAATATCGCGCAGGTGTACCACATCTCCCATAAACCAATGGTCAAGCGGAAGATGGTGTTGGCCAGCTTAAACGATCCATCAAGAGAGCCATTCTTGCGGGAAAAGATGTTCATATGGCCTTGACAGAGTTTATAATGTATTATAGAAACACCCCTCAGCTAACCACCGGGGTTGCCCCAGCGATGTTGATGATGGGTAGATCTTTGCGAACACCATTGGATGTCATAAACAATAGAACGGATGATCAAAACAATCAAAGCATGGAGGTATTAAGGGCCCATCTATCCTATAAGCAAGGAATAACGCGAAGATATTCTGGGAGAAGGAAAATCATTTTTAATGTAAATAGCAGTGTTTTGGTCAAAGTTTTTAAACAAAACAAAGTTGTTTGGGAAAATTCTATAATTCACAAGAGGTTGAGTGAAAGACTATACTTATTTAAGTTAGGCTCAGGAGCTGTGGTGAAACGTCATTTGAACCAAATGACAGCGGCATTACCTTGTAGCAGTCAGAATATATCATCCCCCTAGGAATCCTGTTGGGCCATGCCATAACCGTCTGATTCTCCTATTCATAGGGGGGAACAGAACATCGGTACAAAGGATCACTCGGTATTGCCTCCACCCAGCCCCGTCATTGGTGATGGGTCGAGTCAAGACATGCAGGGGGAATCCTCAGGGACATTAGGAGGTGCACAGCAGTCAAATTCAGAAGACAGGGAGGATACAGGAACAAGACAACAGAAGACTGAGGAAGAAAAACCACGACGGACAATTTGACCCCCCAGAATGCTTAAATACTCACCATTCTAAGGGAAGACAGGAAGGGGGAGATATTGGAATGTTAAGTGATTGGACCTTAACTTCAATACCTTGAACAGTGCTGTGATATCTGTAATCCATGACATGGTAAAACACATGTTGATGATCATTGTGTTTGGAAGCAGTAAACTAGGAAGTTGTTTTTAAATGTAATGATTTATTGATGCCATGTAAAATAAATAGTTAACAGACTATGCTGTGAGAAGCTACAAAACTTAACTAATTTAGAAACATTACACCTACATATATTTAGTATTATTGTTACTACTTTGAATGACTGTAGTAAATAAAATGTATAAATCATTAACTAAAACAACACTGCTGTAGTTTATATTAGCCTATTAAAACAGATACTTGAGTGGTAAACATAATAAAGTAACTAACCATACACGAAAAAACCTCACTACCAGGCAAACACAAATAAATAGGTCATTATATAAAGATAAATTAAAGGATACTGCTTTGTTATCAAACTTTCAATATAATATTGTTTCTGAAACCAATATAAAACTTAACAGCCAACTCTTAAATATACTGTAGTATTTTCAGAATATAAATATTTACTCCATTTACTGTGATTTTACTGTAACAAAATTGTGAATTAAACTGTCAAACAAAATGGTATCCTGCAATTCAGCATTTATAACAAAAGAAGCCATCCCCGAAGATCTATCTTCACTGGTTGAGTTTCGTACGTAGTTCTTCACCCTTATCAGAACTGGGAAAGACAGTTCAGAACTTGTACCACTTCCACTTTAGAATGTGAATTAATATTTTTTAAATCCACTCAAAAATAACACTTCTCACTCACTCATCACCTTTGCTTATTTCATTCTTGCATTCTGCCTCATCCCTTTATTGAAGGAAAGACTCTAAGTTTTTTATTCAGACAAATAACCCTAAATGTTACTCATCAAGATTAAATCAAAAATCCCTTCAGATGCTATGAGCTAGATGGTAAGATTGATTGATGCCTTAATCCCTTCATACATCAATACATGTTTTAAATAACATATTATAGCCATGTTTATATGATCAAATTTTACCAAACAAATAATTACCATGTGATTTATAAAACCGTATTTCAAATTTAAATTATCTTACATCGATGAGCAAATAATTAATTGTAATTTGTATGTTATCATTTGATGTGAGCTATTCTTTTTATTCACTAATTATCACATTTGTGATCAAATAATCACTGTCTAACAGTAAAGTGTAAACTTGGAGGTTCAAACTTCTCTTCAAAATGTAAATTGCGCGCGCGCTATTCCGCAACGAGACTAACGCCATTTGGCTTCAATGTCTGATCACTGGAACTAAAGAGTAGCCAGATCCGTATATCTTAGACTCTGGCCCTGTCCAAAGATTATTCGCGCGATTTAGTGAAGTGTTTACATGCAAAATGGCATTTAAAGAGTTTATAAGTGGGTTTATGGAGCTATATAGAAATAAACAGTGTTTGTGAAAAACAATTTGCCCGGAATATACCAGTAAAAATATTAAAAATAATAGCTATGCAGAATTGATCAATTATTGTAAAAAATATTTAAAAAAAAGCAGATAGATCGTTTGTTCAGCAAAAAATACAGAACCTTCGATTCGAAGTGTAGCCTCATTACAACAAGTAAACAATAAAAAGTTACATCACTCACCACACTGACCCCAGCTGACTCGTCTCAGTAAGATCGTGGTTCAACACGTCCCGGCACTATCTAACACCTGACTGAATCGAGGTCCATAGTTTATTCCCCATCGTGTGCACCAAGCAACGTCAAGAAAAAAAGAAGACATATATGCATTAGCACTCATTGCGCTCTATCGGCTGTGTTCAACAAGCTCGTAGTCTGGTTCTTTCTACATACGTTTGGAGAGTCATCGTACAACACAGGATGTTCTAGAAGCATGCTACCCCCTACCCCTCTCCACCCGCCTTTTATTCCAACGCCTGAAGAACACGTGGTAGATTCAAGTACTATATAATGGTAGGATTCTGCAATGTTGGCACTAGGGATGGGAAAAACTGTTCCTTTAGTGGAGCAGGAGCAATATGTTACTGCTCCACCACTGGACTTGTTGCTTTTATCTGCTCCTTTTTCTCATAGTTACAATATTCGTACCTACTCCCAACCTAGTTTATTTTAGCACCGCGTCTACTGTCCGTTCGGCATTTATGCCAATTACGCCAATGTGTTAGGAATTAAGATGGTTGATTATAGAAAAAGCGCACCCACATTTGTTTGTAACGAGAGTTGAAAACGTTTAGGAAAATGACCCTCAGTGCACCCATCCCGAATCGAACCTCAATCTCCCTGTCATCGGTAGTCCATTCTAGTGCGAGAGTAAAGCCAGAGACCAGAGGTTGGTAAACTTTTTGATATCGCGGGCTTTATGGGTTTTAATTTTTTTGGGCTAATTTGAAAAAAATGTAAAGCAAGAAAATTAAAACAAAAAAAGTTCAATTTTAGATTTCCCAATTAATAATTAGCTATTAGGTCCAATTTTTGAACAAATTGTTTGTTTGCTAAATATTTTGTGGGCTATATAAAATCAGTCAGTCAGTAGATTGCTAACCCTTGCCTTAAATAATTTTACCACCAAGCGGGTCCCTTCAATGTTAATCATCACCATAACAATTTATTGTGAGAATACATCACATACTGTGCTTATATTGTGGAAATAATATTTGGTATTGTGAAAGTTTTCCCCTTCAAAACTTATTTGTGACAGCCCGAACCAACTCTAAGCTAGGCCTGTGTAATAGATAAGTAAGGTTGTGCTGGACATGATCTTAGCACTGTGACAAGAACACAAAGCATCCACTTCCTTTCTATTGTATGACTGCTCCAAATATCTGCTGAGCATAAAGGAACAAGGTTACTCCGGACCTGTTACATCGTTGTCTGTGACAGAAACGAGGAGCAAAGTTACTTTGGACCTGGTTCAACGCTGCCTGTGCCAGAGAGACGAGGAAAAAGTTTACTCCGGACTTGTGACAGCGTGTATTTGATCCGTGAACTAGTGACAAAAAGGAACAACTCCTATCGTCGGTCAGGAACAGGTTTTGAATGTGGCGTCAGAGGAGTAGTGACAAAGGAGCAGGTTATGATTTCACAACGCATCCCTAGCTCAATAACGCATTCGTGTTCATATTTGCTTCACATCGATAATGTCGGAATGACTTTTAAACTAATTATTGGTCATATTATTCAAAATTGCGAAAGTTCGTCGTTGAGAGTTAAATTTGTAAGATCTAAAGAAAAATTATTTCAAACATACATTTAGAGAAAAATTGGTTGGATAAATATTTTATAGTAATATATCGATACGTTAGTAGGTAACGTTAAATTTATCTGAAGACTTTTCTTATCCAATCCATCCGACGTTTATTTGATACCATTTATCTCTGCAGATAAATCTTCACGTGTATATCCAGTTACTAATATAAACCCAGCCTAAAGACACGACGTTAAATACAAACAAACAACTTCAAACTAACGTAAACTCTCTTACGATTAGTAAAATCATTATCTAGATATACACGTGATGATTTATCGGCAGCGATAAATTACATCAAATAATCGCCGAATAAATGGGTTAAGAAAAGTCTTCAAATAAAATTGTAAGTTACATACTAATATATTGATATGTTGTTATAAAATATCTATCTAACCAATATTTCTGTACATTTATGTTGATTCAAACGATTTTTCTTTAAATCTTGCAAATTTAACTCTCAACGATGAACTTTCGTAATTCTGAAAGATATGACCTGCTAGTTTGAAAGTTATTTCGACATGTTCGATGTCCAGCAAAATATAAACGCAAATGCGTCGTTGAGCGTTTCATTGATGGGTTACATACTTATAAAAAGGCGAAAGACTAGAATGGTTTTATATTCTCCTTCCACCTCAATGAAGGTATATTACCTTTAAAATCCTACTTTCCTCATTCTACAACATAATATAAACTAATTTAAAAAAATAATAGCTACAATTTGATTACAATACTGCACAAAATGTATACTAAATGGCAACCAAACACATCTTGTATAGTTGTTACTAGTATTTATTAATCACCACATCTTATTAATTGTTCAGGCTACACATATGTATTTTAATCACCCTATCATGGTGTCTACTCTACTTGACCAATGAAATTCCCGACTTTTCCCCCGATTTCCCCTGATCACTTCCTAAAATTCCCGACTAAAATGTACGTCACATCCTAATTCCCCCACCTCCACCCTTATTTTCCTATTAATAATTTTTATGGATAGTAATTTTTAAAATTTGAATAAACTTTTAAAAAAAATTGTATTAACATTTTTTACTAGGGATCATAAAATATATTACACAACTACAAACAAAAAAACTACCGTTTGAATAACATTATTATTCACTGTTTTACTGTTTTAATGATTATTATATTTCATATTTTGAGTAAAGCCACATTTTCCCAGATTTGTATTGTAATTTACCAAATTGCCGATCACTTCAAATTCCCGGTTAATTCTCGTTTTTCCTGATTTTCCCGGATGGTGGACTATGGAGTAGAAATGAGTAAGGTGGAATTTTAAAGATAATCGACAAACATTTACATGGAGGGAGAGTGGTAAAGCATTTAGGACATGCAACCCTCAGTAGACCTGACTAAACTCCAGAACTCTAGAACTCTAACTCCCAGTCATCGGCTGTCTAGTCTAGTGCTGCTCAGAGAATGACAAATTAGACCATGTGGCCACTGTGGTGGGTATATAATAGTTACACACACATATGCACACACACACAAACACATATTTATCAGAAGGAAGAAGGTATTGACGTAAATACACCTACCTTTTGAAAATAATAATAATATTTGAAGCTTTACTTTTCATAACATTATGCTGACACGAAGAAATAACACTATTGATGGACTCTTCAAACTTTCCTTGAGATAAAGGCTGTACTTTTGCTTCATTCCATTTCACTACATCTTTTTGAGACTTTAATTGTTTTTTCTAAATATCGTTTTGTATATGCTAGCAATGTCTCCTCTTTTAGAAGACATTATTTTTGGGTTTGTATAAGCACAAGCGATTATTCAGGGCCTATTTAAAAGAATGTGCAGTTGGAATCTAAATTATATTTAAATTCAACCATACTTATAAATTAAGGCTGCTTTGACAGACAACCACTATCCAAATAAAAGGATGTGAGGTGGTCAGTAGATTGGATGAGTCTAAACAAGTGCTATGAGTATAAACATGTCACTTACGATATCAATAGTTTGGTTTTTTTAAAGAGTAAAAAATAGAGTATATTATTATTAGTCATTTATTCATTTGTTTGTAGCTAAAAGGAACTCAAAGTTCGTGGAAGCATCTACTAAAGTATGCCATATATCTATTTTTAGCTAACTCAATCCAATTCTCACCTTTCCATCCAATTTCTCTCAGGTCAATTCTAACATTATCCCCCCCATCTACGAAAGTAAGCCATATATCTCTATCTTGGCCACTGTTGCAGGTAAGCATTAATCATACACCATTGAGAAGTAAGGCTATAGCTAGAGGAATTGGCAGCCGGGGCCAACAGTG
>CABFVX010001080.1:0-34869 GCA_902151425.1 Timema shepardi
CCGGGTCAATCTCACAGTACCCGGGGCACGCATCGCCCTCAAACAGCAAACAGCCTTCCCACGTCCAATGTGGAGGCCGTCGGAGGTTCACCAGCGGAGAAATCTCTCATTGGTCGTTCTGATCATTTATACCAGTGGTTCCTAAACGTTTTCTGTGGCCACCAACCTCTGGCCCCCTCCCCCTTGTTTTCATAGATTCATTCTTAAGGCCCAGTTGAATAGTCGTCAAATAGAATAAGTTGTCATTAAATTCCAGGATACTCTTGACATATAGTAAGGAAATGTTGGTACCGCCGTGTGAAGAAACTTTAAGCTCTATCTATGTTTCTACTGGATCCATATTTGATTTATCACAACAAATGTTTTCTTTAATAAAAACTCCAAAAACACCTTTTCTCGCTTCCACTACACTCCCACCTTAAATCCATTTAAGAGGAGTCTAAGATTATTCCTTTCAGCAACCACATCAATCCATTGCTTAAAAAAAAATCCCATGAAGGCCAATAAAAATTATTTCTAATTCATTCCGACTTATATTCTTAAATTTTTGTTTTAACTGTACTTTCAGTTCTGTTCTTTAGAGGACGTGTCTCACACGGGTCCTAATTTGACACTAAAACTAATTTATTGACAATGTGCATTAACAGGAATATAGAAAACATGACTAACTGCTGTGTATACCATTTAAAAGGCTGCTATCTCCAAACGATGGTTTTAGAACGGCTATCTTTCTAAAACACCAACAAAAAATTGATCACTTTAGATTAGAACCTAGCAGTGAGCGTCCACTGCATTAATAGCATTCGGATTTCCGAAGGGGGGCGGTTCTCAACATCTACCCTTCGTTTTTATCGTGTCGCCTTTTGTGTGTCCTAATATCTATAAAGAACATCGGTGGCACGTATAGTCGTTAGGATATAGACTATATACAAATACTCTATTTGCACCCCACTAAGCTATCAGTAATCAAACAGTTAGTACTGTTGTAGCTAATTTAATTTAACTTTGAAATATTATTTTTATGATCGTTAATATGTTTTATTATTTTATTTAACTACTCTTTGCTTTTTTTTAAGTTTATCACAGTTATTTCAACAAAAAGTACACATTCTTGATTCGTGAGCTAGCTTGAATAAATCAACTTTAAAAACGTTCCACAGAAGGCAGACCCATACTTTATAATTAGTGATATGAGGGGGGAATAACAACTCACTCACACGCGGTAGCTCGCGAACTGGTGGAGGACTAAAATGTAAGATGTAGTTCGGTCGCGAACGATGAATTTCACAAACGACTGAACTACAAGAAGTAGTTCACGAACTCTTGAACTAGATAAATGAACTGCTCATTTCAGTGAACTAAATCACTTTGAATTGTTCCAAACAGTGAACTGTACTGTTCATCTCTAAACTAAAGAGAGATAATAAAGGTGGCAGTTCCGAATGCTAATGTTGGGGAGAACTTGTACTACTTAGCATTCCAGATGACGTCACCCGCACGCACCGCACGGATTAGATTTTTAACTGTCTCCCGGAGTTCTTATCGGCATTGATGATGACCCGTGCGTACGATGCGGATAGGTGAACGCTAGTTTCTTTTAGAATAATGTAAATAATTCAAAAATCCTATGCAGGTAATAGATTATTAAATAGCTTTAAATGTCACAAAACATTTTTATTTAAAGGTTTTTTTGTTGTTGTTGTAAATTGCTTACGACACAGGCTAATTAATTTATTCCCGGAAATGCCCAGTACAAATATTCCTGCCAGAATTTGCTGTGGACTATAGATAGTCTGTTGTCTCTATACGGTGGGAAACAGTCAGACATCTTAGCTCATTCGGTAGCGTGTCTTGGATCTGATCCTTGGCATGGCTGAAACATTTATCAGGGGTGAACTGTGGGCTTTCCCTTTCACAGTAATAAATTAACGGCCGTGAGTTTGGTTTTTGTGACAATTCTAGTTTTAACTTATCTCTTAAGCCGTGTGCTGATATATCTTATAGGCCGTGTGCTGATATAGTGAGTCAGTTCAGAGTGTGCAAGTAAATAACTTGAATAAAAAAACTATTATAGGAAATTAGAAAAATATAATTTTTAAATTCAATTATATTCTGTCCAGGCAAAAATAGCTATACTCCATTCACGGTAGGAATTACTCTCTGAAAGGTACTTTTTCCTACCAATATCCTACTATATAATTGATTTCTGGTAGGGTAAAAGGCCTTTCAGAAAACAATTCCTACGGTGAACGGACTTTAAGTGAATGTTTATATTCATCAACGGAAGAGGAGAATTGTTACCATCAGATAAACAGGAGGCTTTGCAGGGTAAACTTCTCATGTTCTTCCCTCTATTTCTATTTCGTACACTGGTGTCTAAATGAGATAGTGCTTAGAGTGCTAAGGTGTTTCAAGTTAATATGCAGCCCACTTCGCTAAATAGCCTCGAAATCTCCAAGTAGACCACGTTGTCAAATACTACTCGACACAGTAAACATCGCATGCGGAAAGAATGTTAACTATTTGAAGAATGAAGTGAGAGAGCAACGATATGGGTGCACACGAATTGTGGAACAACTCATACGGGTGCACACGAATTGCGGAATAACTCTTACGGGTGCACATAAATTGTGGAACAACTCATCCGAACTCGGTAATACCCTTACACGAACGGCGGAGTAAAAATTAAATTCATAATGACTTTGTTCAAAATGGAACAGGAAATTTAGGTTAGGCTATGTTAGGTTGTTTAGGTTATGCTAGGTTAAATTAGGTTAGGTTAGGAGTTGTATGGGACTACAGGTTGTTCACAATTCGAGTGTACCCAGCGATACACGTGATCAGTCGTTATCTTGACGTTCTGGTGTGTACACTCCGGTCATCTTACCGAGGAGGGCGCGTAAGTTTGATTGTCTAGGACTTTCATAAGTTTTGTGTATAGTGCTTTTACTTTATTTTTACCTCTTTTGACAAACATAACGGATAACTAATCAACTTTAAATACAAGGTAAGTAAAGTATTTTTTAAATGGCTTCAAATAAGCGTGCTAAACCAACTATTCACAGTGAAGGACTTATGTCGCATTTGCCATTTGTTACTGAATGTACTAGAGCACTATAGCACTATGAGTATCTCCTCTCCCCCCTCCACCTTTTATACTCTAGAGCAGCGGTTCTCAAACAGGGGTACGTGGGCACCTTTCAGGGGGTACTCGAGCAGCTCTCAAGGAAATATTGGCAAAATAACAAGGGACTTATGAGAAACCATAATTGTTGGCAGTTACCATTATCTGGTTATTTCCAACCCTCTTTTCCCCCTATTCTCTCGGCTGGAAACCGATTTCTGAGAATTTTCAACCCTCTACTTGATACATTCTACATTAGCAGCTTATGATGCCTTTCTCAACAACATAATCTCTGCGAGAGTGGTTTTTCATCTATAATGTACCTAAAAATAAGTACCGCAATAGGCTAAATTTGTAGCCGGACCTCCACTTGAAAGTTTCAACTGGTCAACCAAACACCAAAAAGTTGTGCCAAGACATGCAGTCACACCCCTCTCACTGAAAAACTTTGGGATTCATAATATATCAGCTCCAGAATTACAATTAAAAATTTTGAATTGAAAATATTGTGATTAGGTTTGCTTTTTTTCTTTATTTTTGAACGAATTTGTGAAGAAAATGCATAAAACTTTACTACATAATTTTTACAGTAAAATCATGTTGTTTTTTTAACTGATCAAAAAAAGATGTTAAGCCTGTCATTTGGATTTTTTTTTTATCTTGGGGGTACATTAAACTTTTAGTCATGGTCAAGGGGTACAATCTAAACAAAGTTTGAGAACTGCTTCTCTAGAGCGATTACAGCGCTTGACCACGAGATTCAATATTTCCTGTGTCGAGTGGTAGGTCATCTCGTTCGATGACGGCAGTAGACCTTTTTCTTCCTAGGACCTGCAATAACGCGCAGTGCTACGGAGTAGTAGACCCGAAGGTTTTTCGTTCAGAGCCCTTAGCAAACAAGCGAAACTTCAAAAAAGAAAAATATACACTTTTTTTTTCTTCGCATAGTAAACTTTCTCAAAGAAAAAAACCCTGTAAAGACGTCGTAAGATTTTTCCGTTTTACTTATTTTTCCACATCCTTCTTGGAATATTATTTTTTTGAACACAATAATAACATAAATAATTGTGCTATCGTTTTATTCCGGACTAACAATTTAGACTCATTGCTAAAGAGGGATGAAAATGCCCCTATATAAGGGTTGTTATGATATTGAATCAGGACTATTCCTTGTGTGACCTGTGATATTTTCAGTGAAGAAGATACCAACGTTTGTAATTATTATTCTTTGCAGCATATACTGATACAATATTACCATAGGTAGTATATTATTCATATTTTTGCATGGAGATTATTAATACAGTAGAACATCAATAAATCGGACCACCAAGAAGAAATATTATTTATAAAAAACACATTTTTTATCAATAACAGAAACATGGTTGCCAAAAAACGTACCTAAGCCCTTGTTAAAAAAAACAAAGACTTATTTTTATTGTCAGATTCTTATATTAGAACCGACACCTTGGATCAGTCGGTAGCGTGTCTGTCTTCTCATTGGTGAAGTCTGGGTTTAGCCTTTCACATTGATAAAATAACGCCTGGAGACTAAATGTTGTGCCATCCTAATCTGGAACAAGGTCAACTCAGCCTCGTGAGGACAAATGAGAAGATACTTGAATACATAAGTAGCGGATCTGGTCTATAAAATTGAGATTAACATTCAAAGGGATCCTTGTGCTGACCATATGACACACTTTATCCGCAGAAGTTGTCACTATCTTCGCCAAAAGACGGTGGCTGCTTGTTCGGAAGCCAACCTTAATATTAGTTTAATTAGCTTATTGATTATGAACTGAACATAGAATACAAAAAAATAATGGCGATTCGAGATGGACAATTTTCGTTAATATTTTCAGATGGTCAAATTCCAGGGGAAGAGGATGTGTGTGTTTTGATAATTATGATTATTATTATTATTATATGTATATATTAGCACCACGTTTTACTACCTATTCTGGTTATACACCTATGTACTAATTATACTAATGTGATATGATTTATGAAGAATATATTTTGATGAAGTGTACCTGCATTTATGTGGAAGGCGAGTGTAAAACCATTTTAAGAAAATACCTCAATAAA
The DNA here is from genome assembly GCA_902151425.1 of Timema shepardi. Classification (NCBI taxonomy): domain Eukaryota; kingdom Metazoa; phylum Arthropoda; class Insecta; order Phasmatodea; family Timematidae; genus Timema; species Timema shepardi. The sequence continues at coordinate 5,210 of CABFVX010001080.1, forward strand.
CCCGACCGAGATCGAACCTCGAGCTCTCCGTCTTTGGGCGTCCAGTCTAACACGAGAGTGATGCCTTAGGGGTCGTCCATAAACCACGTAACGCTTCTTTCCTACCTTTTTAGGCCCCCCAGGTAACACTATGTAAACCTTTAGCCTATCCCCCCCCCCGTGTTACGTAACTTTTCTCACCAATAATGAATGTCATTATTTCATTGGGAAGTTTTGTGATGCTAAACGAGGATTCAGAATGAATACTTCTTGAAATCAATTTTAACTCTTGAACATAAATTATTTCAGTTAGTTATATTATTTATGGATAGCTACAGTAGTCCCGTGGCTTCTTTGTTGCTGACTGACAGTTCACAGCTGACTTCTGGCAGCCAACATTTAGGTATATACATACCTAAATTTTAACTATCAGAAGTGACAGCTGCTAAACACATGTTTTTTACAGATCATATGATTTGGCGTAGGGATATATAATTTGGTCTGGTAGCTTTTCAAAGCCGTTATCTGTCAGCTGTGAGCTTTCACTCAGCACTAAAAAAGCCATGGGGCTACTGTACACATACAAACTGATAAGACAGACAAGTATAAACATAAAGGCATTGAGTTAAAATGCATCAGGCTCATGAGAAAAAACCTCTGCTATATCTATGTTATGGATGTCAGGTTTGCGATCTGAGTAATAGACAGACGGCACTACAATGTGCTGAGTAAGAGCCAGATGGAACTACTATGTGTTGAGTAAGAGTCAAATGACACAACTATGTGTTGAGTAAGATCCAGATGGAACTATTATGTGCTGAGTAAGACCCAGATGGCACTGATATGTACTTAGTAAGAGCCAAATGACACAACTATGTGTTGAGTAAGATCCAGATGGAACTACTATGTGTTGAGTAAGAGTCAAATGACACAACTATGTGTTGAGTAAGAGCCAGATGGCACTACTATGTGCTGAGTAAGACCCAGACGGCACTACTATGTGTTGAGTAAGAGTCAAATGACACAACTATGTGTTGAGTAAGAGCCAGATGGAACTACTATGTGCTGAGTAAGACCCAGATGGCACTACTATGTGCTTAGTAAGAGACAGACGGCACTACTATGTGCTGAGTAAGAGTCAAATGACACAACTATGTGTTGAGTAAGATCCATATGGCACTACTATGTGTTGAGTACGATCCAGACGGCACTACTATGTGTTGAGTACGATCCAGAATGGCACTACTATGTGTTGAGTAAGAGCCAGATGGAACTACTATGTGCTGAGTAAGACCCAGATGGCACTGATATGTACTTAGTAAGAGCCAAATGACACAACTATGTGTTGAGTAAGATCCAGATGGCACTACTATGTGCTTAGTAAGATCCAGACGGCACTACTATGTGTTGAGTACGAGTCAGATGGCACTACTATGTGTTGAGTAAGATCCAGATGGCACTACTATGTGCTTAGTAAGAGACAGACGGCACTACTATGTGCTGAGTAAGATCCATATGGAACTGCTATGTGTTGAGTAAGATCCAGACGGCACTACTATGTGTTGAGTAAGATCCAGATGGCACTACTATGTGTTGAGTAAGATCCAGACGGCACTACTATGTGTTGAGTACGATCCAGATGGCACTACTATGTGTTGAGTAAGATCCAGATGGCACTACTATGTGCTAAGTAGGATGGCCCTTTTCTATGATGATGTTAAAGTGCCCACATACGATGCTTGACGCTTGGGGAACACATCTTTCTTAATATTGTGCACTTTTTATGATAGTCATATTATTATCATATAGAGAGATATTTAAACAATTCTAGGCATACAACTTTTCTAAATTATATTTTGGATTAATCTACAATTTTAATTTAGTTAACTTATCAATACCTAGGCTCATGTTTCATCCCAACATTAATCCTGGATCCTGGCTTCACTCTCGAAAAAGAATAGATGGCCAATGAAGTGGAGATCGGGGTTCGAATACCTGTTGGGTGTACTCAGAATGTCTTTTCCTAAATGGTTTTATATTATCTCTCCCCGTTAATGAGGATAGAGTACCTCTAAAGTTCTACCTTCCTCATTTCTACTCCATCATATAAATATAAAAAAATAGTTAGAATAACTACAATTTGACTATATCACCCTAAAAAGTATACTAAAACGGTAGAATTTTAAAGGTAATCTATCAGCATTTTCTTGGAGGAAGAGTGGGAAACCATTTAGGGAAAGCAACCCTCAGTAGATCTGACTGGTATTTGAATCCCATCCAACCAACATCGGCCGTCTAGTCTACTGAGAGAATGACGATTTAGACAATAAGGCCACCGTAGTGGGTATATAATAGTTGCATTTATATACATACACATTAGATTTATCAGAAGGGAAAAGTTATAGGCTTTAATTTAAATATACCTACCATTTGAAAATAATTGATGATATTTGAAGCTTTGCTTTTAATAACATGCTGCTGGTACGAAGAAATAACACTATTGATGGAATCCTCAAACTAACCTTGAGATAAATTATATACTTTTGCTTCTTTCCATTTCAATACATCTTTTTAAGACTCTTCCGATGTTTTTTTATGAATATCACTTTTTACACGCAAGCAATTAACAAGTCTCCACTTTTTGAAGAGATTATTATTTTTTTGTACAGCACAAACAATTATTCACGGCCTATGTAAAAGAATGTGCAGTAAGCATTTAAATTATACTCAAACTCAACTATAATTATAAATTAAGGCTGCTTCGACTGACAGCTGTTATCCATCTAACAGTACGTGAGGGGATCAGTAGATTGGACAAATTTAAACAAGTGTGAGTATAAACATGTCAATAAACATGTCATAAGCATAGAAAAATGTTTTCGAATGTGCTTGGCTTTTGTAGTCTCGGACAGGCAGTAACACCTTAGTGCATTCGAAATATTGATATACAAAGAGTAAATGCTAAACTTGTATTTTCAATGCCATAAATATTCGGAAGTTATCCATAAGTAGCCTATGTTTATCAAAGGTGAACACACGAACAATAATATTGTTTTTCAACATTATAATTTGAGTTTAAGACCTGTGTTACGTAACACTTTGATGTACCCCACCCTACCCTCATACAACAGCATGTAGACATGTAGCACGAATAGCTCCCCCCTCCCTCCCCATTCAAAGCATAACGTAGTTTATGGATGACCCCTTAGACCTTGTGTCCAACAAGGCGGTTGATAATAAAATTGAAGTATTAGCATGTATGGTTTACAGCAAACATAACTTTAGTGACACATTCAACCACAAAACGCTGTAGTCGACACGTAAGTGTGATAAGAGAACTGGAATCCCTGTTGTTGCTTTATTGTATATTATTCACACAACTGATTGTTTTAGTCCCTTTTTTTAAGAAAAGAAAGTGGATTTATTTCCCTGAAAAAATAAGGGGAAAAGGTTCCATCTAACGTCTTTGCGTATGGCTGTATGAATATAATGTATCCATACGCCAACAGCTGACATATATCACTTTGGATCACTGAAGTGAAAGCAGATGGTAATATATAAATGTGTTATTTTACCAAAACAATTTAGACCAATATTATTTATAGTTATTTGAGGTTGGGACAAAGCTTATTTATCGTTTTATTCCACTTACAAAAATTATTTTTCACAGCACTTTCACAAAAGGTCTGAAAAATAAAACTTCAAAATGGTGGCTGAAAGATTTAAACCATGTATTTGAAAATGACGCAAACAAACTCTTTAAAATGACGCACCCACGCAGCAGAATTTTTTTTATTAGGTTAAATATTTCAAAATACGATAAAATAATCATAAAATAATGTATTATATATACATATACATACATAATGTATTATATATACATATAATACATCATACATAATACATAATTCATTATATATACATATAATACATAATTTTATGATTATTTGTCATTATGTATAAATAATACATTATTTTAGGATTATTTGTCATTATATATATATATATATATATATGAATGACAAGTATTTTCTCTTTTACAAGTAAATGTAATATTATTGAAATGTATTAATGTATGCACTATATTACACATCATAGATAACATTCCAAGACGAAGAACAAGTACTTTTAATAATGTTTATAATATGGTTTCAAATTGTATAAAAGGAAATGATTAAAAGTAGATAAAATAATGTGAGAAGACTTAAGTTAACGTTATTTTAAATGAAATATATAGCATGTAATTAAAAAACTTATCATTTATAAGAAAACAATTGTCTTGTACAAATGTTGGCAACCCTAAACCTAAACATGATTTTCCAACAGTCATTCAGGTAAAAAGCTATGGTGAGTATCAGTGGTGGCTCGTGTATAGGCATTGCGGAACTGCAGCACCCCCTATTTCCACTTGATATTATCGATAACATTTAGTATAATGAAATCTTTTTTTATAATTCTTTCTTTATTTTTGTAGTACAATATATATTCCTTAAGCTTAGTGTGAGTGCTTCAGTAGCCATCCCCCAGTTTAAGAAAAAGATACAAAAATCTTTGTATGGAACTGTGTGCCTCACAGTGCCAGCGACGTGGTGTTTGACTGTTGTGCTTATGCACCCACTGGAGGGGAGTGTGGAGGAAGGCGAGACTGCCAGGTAGAGATAGAACTGTTTCTCTCGCAGTGCTCGCTCTGGCGTGATGGTGGAAGGAAGTTTTTTTTTACTCAGCGTATGTTGTGCTTATAAACCATGTACCATATTCTTGAATGTGATAAAGTGTAGAAGGTTGTAGAATTAGATTATTATTCTGTTTCCACATATTCTATTTGATTAATTTTTTCCCCCGGTTCTTTTATTTAGCAGAAAGATTAAATTCTCTTGCAGTACTTTAAATGGAGAAAAATTTCCTCAGCTTTCATCCAGAGATTAGGGAGAAAATTATTGAACTTTTTGCGCAAATTAAAACAAGAAGAAGGGATTTCATTTTTCAATGAATAGATCAAGCTTGAACTGTAACAATTTAAGTTAAAGTAAGTAAAAAATGTGTTTTTTTTGTTAAGATTTTATCAAGTTACTGAATAAATTTTCTTACTATACATATTTTTTTCCTTCTACACAATTTTAAAACAAAGGCTAAACATTTTCTGGAGCAGCACTCCCACTAATTTTAGCTACAATCCGCCACTGGCGAGTATACTCTACCAAAATCAGGGTAGGTATATATACCTTTGCACAAGGATGCTACTAAGAGCTATATTCCAAACTAACATGGACCATCAGTAGAGGTGTATTTTCTTGCCTACTTCGTATTTCAACCACCCGTCGCGTCGGAGCAGCAGGACGGGAAGGTTGTGCTGTTGCTATGCGCACACAAGGATGGTGTAAAGACACTCCCTTGAAGATGCTAGGCTTGTTTACAAAGACAGTAAGGACCCTCTCTGGACCAAGAAACTTCTCTCCTCGCTCGATGAAAAGCCAGCAGTTCCTTTCTGCTCTGCAAGTGAAACCAGCCATGAAAATAGTCAGAGGCGTTATTCTCCAATCTCTGTCCTGGCTGTTTTTATTTTAATTTGAGCCTTTTCTTCATTTGATAGGATAATGGTTTATATAGCTTACACCCATTACTGTTTCCAGCCTGTGGCCTGGGAACTGGATGTTGTGTCTGTCCCAATCTTATGTTATTTTACAAAGCATATGAAGCTATGACAGGCCTAGCAAGCCAGTAGTAGAAAATATATGACTTGAATAAAAATTGACCTAGGCCACAGGCTGGAAACAGTAGTGGATGTAAAGTAAAATCAGAGATAAATATATACAGTACAGGTCCTCCACATCCCCAGATAAAACGTTATGAGATCTACCGTGGATATGTGAAACTGCGGATAGTAGCGAACTATTGTATAACGTGATATTATTGTAACATAAATAAATAGGTAAAGTTTAATTGATAAATTACTCACAGTAACACATTACCAACATTAAATAAAGTACATAATAATGGGACAATTCACTACTGTGTACTTACTATTTTATTATTAATTAATCTTGTTGAAACGATCACTGATGATGATGATGATGATGATGAGGGTGATATGATAGCAATATGCCCAAGATAAGGAGATGAAATGGGGTGATGGCGTAGGCATTGTGACTTTTAAAACTATTTTCTCCTTTATTTAAAAATAAATAAAATTGTGTAGCAGTAAACCGCGGATAACTGAAACTACGGATACTGAATCAGCGGATACGATAGGGCCCTACTGTATATTACATTTAACAAAATAATTATTAACGGCTTAATTTAAGTGCTAGTACGAGGGAAGCAGTTTTATAAGAAGTGCTCCTACAATAGCCCGTAAAGAATATAAGAAAACCACCTCAGTCCCAATGTAACCTGCGACCTCGCACCAACTGAGACCATTGCAATGGGAGACTAAAAGCCAAACAAAAGAATATCACAAGGCGCATACTACAGTAGATCTTCTGGGCTGGACCTTTGTAAAGTTTCTTTGCAATTATGGTGATGAAGGAAAAGGGGGGGATATTAAACCCGCAAATATTTAAGAAACCTTCACGCAGCTCTAGTTCTTTTGGAAAGTTTCAACATCCCCTCCATTCCATAGAATATTTTGGGTGTTATTACTATTTCGAGGTCAACCGAACTTTGTATTTGTTGTCAAGAGCTTTACTGAAAAGTATGAAACAACAACAATACAACAGATTGTCCAAGTTGAAGGGGTGTATCCCATTGTCCATGGGACATAACAGAATCCTTAGTCATCACCAAAAATATTCCCCATTTCGGTCAAACCTCGTCATAAGGTCATAAATTTTGTTTTGCCACTACTCTTTAAAGACCATTAAACGAGTTCACAACAGGACATGACGTCATTGAAACGTCATGAACACAAGTCTTGATGTCTTGGCTAGCTCAGTTTACACAGAAAGATTTGTTCAGATGGTGAATTATCTTTTAATAGTGTTTTATTGTCCATTTGCTCAGACAATTATTTGATTATCGTGGATTGATGCAGTTGTGTATTGTGAGCTACCAAGAGTTAAAAACCGTAGTTTATTATTGTAGTCGAGCTATAGGAGATATAATCGAGTGGATTAGCAAAAACAAACTTATCTATATAAAGTAAAGTGATAATTTTCTTTTCATTTACGGGAACAGCCATTCTAAAAACACTGATGGGAACCGGAGAAAGTATTGACTATACACTAGCCCCATGGCTTCTTTGGTGCTGACTGACAGCTCACAGCTGATAGCTGATGGCTTTGAAAAGTTACCAGACCAAATTATGTATCCCTACGCCGAACCAAATGATCTGCAAAAACATGTGTTTAGCAGCTGTCACATCTGTCAGACAAAATTTATATATATATATATATATATATATATTTAACACCTGAGTTGGAGCTCTATAGCCTAAGCAGCACAAGGTGCAACTCACCATTAAGTTGTACGATCTTGAGCGTGTCTGGCTCAGACGTGGCGGTGANTTTATATGTATAAATATACATATATATAGTTTTAGGTATATATATGTACATATATATATATATATATATATATACCTAAATGTTGGTTGTCAGTCAGCATCAAAGAAGCCACAAGGCTACTGTAGTTCTTTGGTAGGAAGTATGTTCTATAAGGTTTTTTACCTACCAGAATTCTTATATTATCTCCATTAGCTACATTGCAAGCTTGAGTCATCATTTTGTGTGCATTTTTAAAGTGGGTGGGAGAGATGTTGGTGCAGAGTGTAAGGCCTCTCACACGAGTGAACAAAGTGCCTTAAACTCACTTCACGTCTGTACAAGAACAATTGAAACATTTTGCGGAGCAAACGTGGAATAAAGTATCGCAAACATAAAAATGTCACTTTTCAAAACTGGGGCGGCTTCTATTAAAAGTAAACCTATCATTTGTGGGCTTATTAAAACAGATAAAACTAAAATTTCTGCGGATCAATCCGGAACAAACGATAGCAATAATAAAAAAACACAATCATTTTTAAATGGTGGGAAGAGGGACATCTTCGTGTACGTTCTCAGTAGACCTAATTTCACAAAGCCTAGACTTTAGGATTTATGACTTTACGACTTGTTAAATTTATTATGAACGGATAAAGGGTTACTTAAGGTGGCTGCTTAGGTAGCTGATATATTGCCAATCAGATGTTGCACTTAGGTTAAATATTGATGAAACCTTCAACAGTACACGAGTTTGTTGTTTACTAGAATGAATACAAAACTATTTTCTATGACCCTATAGATATATACTTGTAAACATAGTTTAAAATTTGACATTTTCCCTCTGTAAAGTACTAAACTCCACATATTTCTGTCGATCATTAAGAGCTAAATACATCTTGTGAATGTGAGGAATGCCAGGCCTCCACCGTGGTTCGGATTCCACGTTAAACTGTAGGTCCTCCATTTCATCTCATAGCGTAAGTGCGTACAACCCAAACGGGCAGTAAGACGCGGTGCTAATAATAATAATAATAATAATAATAATAATAATAATAATAGCTAAATGTCCGGGAAACGAACGGTAACTGTTATAGGAGCGTAGAATGGATCTTTGAGAATAAAATGTCATTTAATACAACACACATATTATGGCCGTTTGAATTTTCCTTCTCCTCTGTTTGTTCTCCTACTTCCGGACAGCTTTACCCAGGAACGTTATAAAGCCAATTGTGTTTCTGTAATTTAGGAATTTCTGATCGCCTTTTCAAGCGCCTTAAATAAATTTATAAAAATGTAATTTTAGGTCTAGTGGTGCTAGGTCCAGCAAAGTCTGGGTTTTATAAATTTAGTTCTAATGAATTTGAGAAATATAGTTTGGAGTTGTGAACAGAGTTGCATTTGCGTCCGTGTACCGTCGTTCTAATAAATGTTAAATGGCGACTTTTTTTCTTCCAACCCAACTACTCCTAAACCCCGTTTCGAAACTGACCTACAAATCACTCTATTTTTTTTTCCTTTCTCAAAATAATCTCTATGAAAGCTATCTCTGAAAGAGGAAAAGAATAACAGAAATAATTGCTACGGACACATGTTAGAATTGACAGGTCTTAAAAAAAATGTATAAAGGAGAAAGGAATAAGGGAGGAAAAGGTGTTTTTTTTTCTGTTCCAAAAACCTTGAGACCTCACCTAACTGTTCCCGTGGTTTAGGATGACTGGTCGCGGGAGGGAGGAAGCAAAGACCTTCAAACCATGTGTTGTCGACTCTACTTGAGTTGCTAAGGGCTGACAGTTTGAGTGCAGTGGTTATTAGGGGTGGAAACCTCCCCCTTTACAGCCCCATTCAACTTGATGTTCGAGCATGTGGAGCGAGAGGAATGATTTTGTGAGGGGAGAGGGGGCACTTCAAGAAATTACTTCTCCGAACACAGATTTCAAAATTTTGTAATGCGATTTTTATCATCGCTTCTTACTACCCGTTCATATTATACGCATATACTCAAACTACGCTAATGTGTTAGGGATTACATTTGAGTGGGGTGACCTGGTGGCCTAGGGGTAATGTGTCGGACTTCTGTGCTGGGGTCCGGGGTTCAACCCTTGGTCCCGGCACAGATTTATCTGATTGCCAAACCCTTCCTTCATCTCTGACAAGACGTGTATTAATCACAACTTGTGAATGTGAGGGAATGCCAGGCCTCTACTGTGGTTCGGATTCCACGTTAAACTGTAGGTCCTCCCTTGCATCTCACATCAGCCTACCATTACACATTAGCGTTAAGTGCGTATAAACCGAACGGGTAGTAAGACGAGGTGCTAATAATAATAATAATAATAATAATAATACATTTCCGTGGAGGGAGAATTAAAAACCTTTTAGGAAAATATCAGCCGACCGTAATTCGAATCCCAATCTCCCCGTCATAACACTTCTGTTGCAAGAGCAAGGCCTTCAGATCACACGTGTCAAACTTACCCATGATTCTGTGACCTTTTGATTAGTCACAGCTAGAAATGTCACGAGGTCTGTTTTCTCAATTCCGATTCTCGATTCTAATTTTTAAGTTCAACCTTGATTTTTAAATACTCGATTTTGATTCTTGAACATTTCCTATTTAATTTTTTTTCCCCCCAAGCATCCAACTTCATATAAAAACACATTTGTCCAACATCATAACACAAAAAAACCCACTTAAAATGCAAATAGTAATAAAACAAAATTAATTTTTAATTTGAATAAAGAGAAGTAATCCATTTGATCAATTATTAAAGCCCATTGCAAATAATTAATAACAATAATAACTACAATATTAAGCATGTATTGTTACCTCCAAATAAAGCCTTCCCGATTCAAACATTTATAAATAATTTAAAAAGTATGTAAAAAAACAAATGTCGAAAACACAAGTTTTAAAAAAAAATCCCAAACAGGGTAATTAATTGTACCAAGTTGCATATCAAATATCGGCAACTAAACTAATATGAGAGATAATCGATTATAGCTCACTCTGAATGTTACCGTTTTTCTTAGTTACCAGTACTTTCACTCTAAGAATCGAAGTATTGAGAATCGTTATATTAAGATCGATTCTTGATTCTTTCAATACCAGTAGGAATCGAGAGTAAAGAAGTATCGAGGAATCGAGTTTAATAGCTCTACTTACAACCAATATGACCCGATCATTCCTTTTTCAGACATTCAAGAAATACACATTTTGAGATTTGGAAACTAAGCATTATTTTGGTAAAGCTAGCAAAAGGTTAATGTACATAATTTTTACCCTTTACTTACTAGAGATTTATCCCCCAAAATGGGTTGAAAAATGTAGATTTAAGGCCTAACCCATACCCTTGTCGTAGATTAAAGATTTCATATTTCGGAAGGGTGGGGGTGGGGGTGGGGGGTAGAGTTTAAGTCTTAAAACTGTGTGTAATCTTAATTTTTCCTGTTTTTGGCCCGACTATTTTTAACTTTACAGGCCTGCCTTGGACCATGTGATCACCGAAGCGGGTAGTGTGTTTATTATTTTGCAGGGTAGTATATTAAGCCTACTGCAAACAAATTAGTATTTTGAAGACGTACAATAAATAAGTTGTATTGCAGCCTTTTCAGAACGTGGGAGAAGTGGGGGATTTACGGTACAATATTGGCTTTATTATTACTATAATTATTTCTGCTTATTCCATTTGTTTCATAGCACTGTGCTTTTGCTGTATTGAAACCACCCTAACGCGATGATCTTATTTAACGATAACCGATACAAGTAATCTCGTGACCTATTTTCTAAAACACCGCCGGCCTATACCGAAAAAAAAAGGTGGCAGATGGTTGAAAACCTGAACGGAAGTACTCGGTTACCTTCTTCCTCCTAACTATCCTACCTTCCCCCCCCCCCTTCCCTGCCTTCGTCATAAAGAAAGAAACCAGTTTTCATAGCTCTATGTAGCCCTCATTTGCTTTTAGTCCATATCAAGAGTGACGGGCTTGAAAAATAAAGGACGCAATTTTAAAAAAACTTCCACAGCTTGTGGAGATCATATAATAGATGGGCTGTGTAGGCTAAATTAGAAAAAAAAATACTATTTATTATATTGGTTGCTTCTGATTTTTCAGTCTATACACGTCGCGCGTCTTGAATAGTATGACTGTGTGAGAGTAGCCGTCAACAGATTTATTGTGAATTCATAATATCAATTTCTTTACTCCGTCATAGAAGACAAATTTATATTATTATTATCATCATCATCACCGTGTCTTACTACCCGTTTGGGTTGTACGCACTTACGTTAATGTGTAATGTTCGGGTGAATGGGAGATGAAATGGAGGACCTACAGTTTAACGGTGGAGGCCTGGCATTCCCCACATTCATAAGTTGTGATTAATACACATCTTGTCAGAGATGAAGGATTGGCAATCAGATAAATCTGTGCCGGGACCTAGGATTGGACCCCGGACCTCCAGCACAGAAGTCCGACACCTTACCCCGAGACCACCCGGTCATCCGACCAAATTTATAAGTTGGTTATGTAGTTTAACTACAGTTAATTATTACACCTGGTCTTTCACTATAACGATTACAACCGCGGCAATTACCCGAGCGACTAACGCGAGGTGCCGGTAAATACTTTCTAAGACATGAATCCCGAGAGTTGAAACGAGAGCGTGCTAAAAACAAGGGTGACGACTGACGAGTCCTACTTCATCCGGATAACCTATAAATTTGAAATTAGCAAGGAAAACAATCCCATTGGTCCTCCTGATCAAATATGGGCCAAATAACTGCTCTCTTATACCGCTAAGCTGCGGTACCCTGTGTGGTCCAAACCAAGGGAAGCAGACGACCCTACCTAAAAGCTCTTATGGCGCTGCTGTCTTTGGTCGGCGACTCTCACGTTCACCGAAAATAGAGAACAGATTCTGCGTGAGTAGCGCAGCAATTCACACGCTGTATGTTGACCCATAATGCATTGCAACGCAAACTTAAACAGCTGATTATCAACATATATTATTTTATGGTGGATAAACATATATTTCAAATCATTTTCCAGATGTATGTTTTCAAATGATAACGTTGTGTCGTGGCACAATCCATTACATCGATGCACATTCTTCCATTCTTTCCACTAACGGGTTATTTCAAACCTCCTCGCAATGGCCAACGAAGCTGTCTGCATGTTTCTGGCTGAATAGCGCATGTGCTGTCATAATATGCACATTCGCATTGATTTGAGGTGGTTGTTTCTGTGATTTGATTGGTTCTCTCCTGCCGAACATCTCGGACAGAGCGGACGAAGGGATAAGTTAAACTTTAGCGCAACAGCTCGTACCGATAAGGTGGACCACAGACATCTTTTGATTGGCTTGGAGTTGATCACGTGACCACGTTTCTGTTTTGCGCTTGTTTTTCGGCGAACGTGTGAATCCACAGTAAGTCTGGTTTTCCTTAATACCTGGCTAACGGGTTATTGGCCTTGCACAAACCCCGTTACTACCTACAAGGTTTATTAACAAACCTCTTATTTTCTATAACTTGTTGATAAAAAATTGCAGCAAATGCTATCGCTTAAAATGTTTTTTTCAAATAATTCGTTCTGTATACGACATCTGAAGAGCATTGTATGAATTATAAAGAGCGCGATTGTGCCGGTATAAGGGTTTTTAAGCTCAGCAGGGGATACTTCAGAACTATTTTTTAAATTCTTATTTTAGTCACGGCCTTCAAGTATATCCATGTTAACAAAGACGTCTTGTTCGATAGCATTCACGTCAAAGAATGTAATCGTATGCGAGAAAGGGGGGAGGGAGGGAATAAAGCCTGTTTGAAGTCTTTATGTGAGATAAAAAGATAGTAGCTAATGTTACTTCATTTTGTGCGATTAGGGGGGGCAGAACAAATTAATTTTCACTTTAAATTAGAGAATAAGAATTATTTTCTACCTCCTTCAGTGGCTGAACGGTCTAAGGTGTCACTCAATTGTTAGACTGGCTTGTTGAAGATAAGGAGATCGGGATTTGATTCCGGTCGGGTCTACTGAGGGTGATTTTTCCTAAATGGCTTCTCACTCTACTTCCACGCGAATGCGGGTAGATTACCTTTAAAATGCTTCTTTCCTCATCACTACTCCATTAAATTAATTAATATCGTGTACGCGTATAGCATTGAACATTCATATGCATTGATTCAAATGTGTATTTTTAATTTTCTCAATAAAACAATCCATTGTTTTATTTACCGTATTAGGTGTGTTCCATTTGAGAGAACTATTAGGTTATTGGTTTGGGGGAACCTACTCCTTACCCTTCCCCTCCTTTCCAACGATGGCTTTCCCCCGGATCGCTAGGCACGCGGAACAAGCGTCAAGATTATTTAGTACAGTTTGCCGGCTACGGGGAGAATGAGGTTCGAATCCCAGTTGTGTACTGAGTATGGTTTTCCTCTATTTCCTCTGGATGGATGATAGTAAAACGTGGTTAAAAAATTATTTTGTGCCACCTTATAGATAAAATTAAAAATAAAATTTTAACTGCTGCATTGGTAGCCCCTCTTTCCCATTTAGATTTGGGTTCCAAGGCCAACAACCCCATTTAAGATCCACCCCTCTCCCCACACCCCAATCGGCACAATTTCGTTGACTTTGGGGAGGGGATATGAAATAATGAGAAGCGTATGTGTCGGTATCGTTATATTTTAATTTGTTTCACAACACAATAATTTGAAAACATCCATCGAGACATTAATTTCAAACAACTGTTCATCAACTCTAAAATTAAATATATTAAATATCAGCTGTCACTAATTTTTGATTGCTGTGTGAATCAAGATTTTTGAATCTATATATTCACCTCTTTTCATCCACAAAAGTGTTCTTTCATCCCCACTTTCCCCCACCTCAACCCATCACTAACCTGATCCCTTGCCTTTTGGAAAAAGAGGATGCACTTTTAGGTCAACTACCTGACTTATACACATGAACATGAAATCTACTTTCAGGTCGTTGCCATCATCAATCTTTAACAACCCCCCTCCCCACCCCAACCCCCTTTCCTTTACATACAAATTTCTTTTGTTGGGATTAGTTTGAGGGTGACGACACTAAGGCAGGTGTTCTGAAAAGTTATACATAGTAGAAGAAGTTCTTTTATGTCAAATAAGCAAAATAAGTTTACCATTCTCATATCAAGTTTTTATGTGTTTTGTAACCTGATTGACTTTATGGGTGAGTGCCGTTGTATTCACTCACCACCCTCTGCAAATGGATAGTTTCTCCACACTATTGCTTCCACGACCTGTTTGGATGCAAATGCTGGTGCTTTGATCTCCTCGTCATTTCTTATGTTGGCCATTGAGGGATTAGTAATAATATCGCCATTCTTCCTCATATTTATGTTTCTTATATTCGTGTTTTTTTAGTGTTCATGAAATGAAGCAATGTAGATGTTACACCCCATTCGTGAATTTGCCCAGTTCATGAACTAGGCAAATTTCTGCTCATTCCATGAACGGGCTTCTCCTCTTGACCATTTTATGACCTGGGCAAAAAAAAAATAGCCAAGTTCCTGAATTTGGCAGCGCTTGTGCTGCCCATTTCATCAACTTGCAATTTATTCAAATGGGAAGTTCCAGTAACTATCTAATTCACGAAATGGATTAGTTTTATTGCCCAGTTCGCGAAATGGTCAAGCTAAGAAGCCTGTTCACAGAATGAGTAGAAATTTGCCAAATTCATGAAATTGGCACTTTCAGTATTGGGGTGCAATATTTTATGATGGAAATGTAAGGGTACAATACAAAAACGTAATGACCTAGTTTATTCACAGAGCCAAAAGTTAAGGTGGGATGGAAGGGGAAACGAGAAAAGGTAAGTGTTTTGCAATTTTTATGACAACACTTTTTTTGGCAAAAATAAATCAAATATTGCTCCAGTAAAAACATATGAGTTTAATTTTCTTCACATAGTGATATCAACAGTTGTTGAATATCCATCATGAGCATGGCGGTATTAGAAGAGAACCTTTTTAAATGAAAAGAAGTTGTCATTGCACTAAATCCCATGACACTATTGACAAATATTCCAGAAATATTGTGGTCACCATGTGAGGAAAATTAAATTCCATGTTTGTACTGGAGCAATATTTTATTTATTTTGGCTAAAAAAAAAGTGTTGCCATAACACCTGCAAAAACATTGGCCTTTTCTCGCAGCCCCTTCCATTCCACCTTGATGAGGGCAATAAAATGTTACTTTCGAATTACCTAATTGTCCGACACTAGCACAATTTTTGCAGCTAATCTGGTCTTCATCAACTCTACCTTCCATGGTACACTATTTAATCTATGTGACTGTTTTACGAACATAACCAACTCTCAAGTTGCTTTCCCCGTTGTAAGCGCACGTTGAACAGCTCCAAATGGAGCAGGAGTGAATGGTAGCGAATTTTTTTATGACGCTCGCTCCGGTTTAAATGCACCTATAAACAAAACTTTATGAGAATAGCAGCAGACTTAAAAATCGCACAGAGAATTCTCAAATACTTTGAATTCTCTGTTGTGAGCTATGGCCATAACAGCAAATAACCATTTGTTTAAGGAAGGTTGGACTTAAAGGAATGATTATGTTAATAGCAATAATAATAATAATAATAATGCGCACCTGGGCTACATCAATCTATAGCCCAGTAGTGTAAAGATTAACAAGTATTAACCTACTGTTGTCCAAGGAACTCCCGAATGTACTAATAATAGTACATTATTTCCATGCCCCAAGGAGATAAGGGTGATAGTGAGTATGAGGGTGTGGAACCAGTGGAGGCTCTTAAACCTAGTTTAAGCCTAACTATCCAACCCTGGTGACCTTTGGGTTGATTCCCCTTTCGGGGAAAATAACCATGGTACCAGCTGGGAATTGAACCCGTGACCCCTAGACTCGTATCCATGTGCACTGACCACTTATGCCGATACAGACTTGGAGATGAAGAAACTGGTGATGTGTTAGTTACAAAGGGAGCATCGCTTTGTATGGAGCTGAAACATGGAGCTTTAGGAAAGAGGAGAAGGAATATCTGGAAAGCATTGAGATGTGATAGCGAAGGAGAATAGAAAGGATAGAGTGGACAGATTGGGTGACTAACGAAGAGGTTTTATGAAGAGTTAATGAAAAGAAAACCATTCCGCAGGAGATTCTAAGATGAGAGGTCAAATGGGTTGGTCACGTTCTAGAATAAATGTCTTCTTGCGTGACGTCATAGAAGGCAAGGGGGGAAGGGAGAAGGCAACCTGAAATACCTATAGATGAACATTTATCGGGAAATTTTGATTAGGAAAATTTTCCGCATTGACGGATTGCGGTGTAGGGGTTAGATTTTGGAGGTGACACTTTGAGCCTATTATACTTCAAAATATAGTGTTTTAAAAGACGAGTGGGTTAAAAGAAGGGGAGAGGGGTAGTTAGGAAGCATGGAGGATAGGGGGAGAGACCAATATTGGGTCAACCTTAAAATTATTTAAGTCAACTTATTGATGATAAGAAAATTGTAGTATGATCTATGAACATATCGGGTCTACAAAGGCTCACATTCATTTGTTTCTTTACTAGTTCTTTTAGCACACCATCTTACTACCTGTTCGGGTTATACCCCTATGTACTAATTACGCCAATGTGTTAGGGATAGGGAAAATGAATGTACATGAATTGTATCCACATTTGTATGGAGAGTGAGTGGAAAACCATTTAGGAAAAACCTCCTTCAGTGCACCCAAATCGAACCCCGATCTCCCTGTCATCGGCAATCTAGTATGTTGTGAGGGTAGCACGTTGGACCTTGCGGCCACCGAAGCTGGTGTTTCTTACCACTACTATTATTACTACTACTATCACTACCACTAATTATGATTATTACTGCTATTATTATTTTCCATTTAATCAGGTGAAATAATAATTGAAAATTTTCCGTTTTGGAAACTTTTCCGGAAATAAATATAGGGAAAATTTTCCGTCTCCCATCTCAAGAAATACCACAAATGCAACTGATGGATAATCTCAACAAGGAAAGAAGATCTAGTTTCAGATATAAAAAAAGAAAGCTGCTGTTCAGACATGGAACGTTGTTGAAAACGAGCTAATTTATTTACACATTTATAATTTTACAATATATTAAAAATAAAAATATGCCGTTGTCCTGCTTGTATCTTTCAACTTCTGAGATAGCTAATCACTACTTAAATATTGTTTTGTGAGAAATCTGAATGTCCATAAAGTATTTCAACGCTCTAAGAGATGGTCTCCTTAAGTAAAGGTCGTTTCAATGTCATGGGCATGGGGGGGGATTTTTTTTTTCTTGAACCTTAGACACCAAACCAAACTAAAACACACCTCTGCACACACAAAAAATAAAACGTTAAAATTATTTGTTTCTATAAGAGTCCATTTAAAGGGAAGGGAGGATGGGGAAAGAGATATTTTTGGCCCCCCCGCAGCTGTGAAGTATTTCTCAACAAACCTTCAACCCACCCTTTTCATCCCCAATACTGCCATACACCCTCTTCTGTTAGAATGAGGCCAACTAAAAGAGCAACTATTTATGGGAAACCCTTGACAAATTTGCTGTCATTTAAGATCCCTTCCTCGAAATCATAGCCTTCAAGACTTTCACTGCCTTCATTACAGACAAAGTTTGACCTGTAAGGACCTACCAGGTTGGCAGGCTTGAAGGTAATAAACTTTTATACTCCTACAAGCCTGTGACCTGTGACACAACAGGAAAACGCTTCTTGTCAAAATGCTATGCCGTAATGGGCCAGCCTTAATATTGTTTTAAGGGGGCTGTTTAAGTAGCCGAGATATTGAAATTAATATTTTGCGCTTAGATTAAATAATAGTAATTTTGTTATTATTAGGTGTTCTGTCTTACGACAGCTCTATTCCTTTTGTCAGTGAATTTATAATGCCAATGCACGCTGTCCTCTGCCTCCTCCTTGAGCTCCCAGAAGTTTCTACTTTCCCTAAAGTAATCTAATGTTTGAATCTTCCTTATTCCTAAGTTCCTCTTTCCCTCAACATCTCCTTCTATGAAGTCATGTAGATGACAGTTCCTTCTAAGGATGTGTTAAATCCAGTTCGCTTTGTACCAAAGAATCACATCCAAAATGATTCTCTTCTCACCCACCCTTCTTAGGATTTGTTCATTTGTCCATCTGATCTTCTCAAGTCTTCTCCAGCATCACATTTCAAA
The DNA here is from genome assembly GCA_902151425.1 of Timema shepardi. Classification (NCBI taxonomy): domain Eukaryota; kingdom Metazoa; phylum Arthropoda; class Insecta; order Phasmatodea; family Timematidae; genus Timema; species Timema shepardi. The sequence continues at coordinate 23,896 of CABFVX010001080.1, forward strand.
GTTATTCAAGTATTTCTTTTCAATTTTCCTGAGAGTCCATCCAAGTTTCTGCTCCATACAACGCGATGCTCCAAATGTAGCATTTCATCACTTTCTTCCTCAGTTCCAAACTCAACTTGCTGGTCAGCAGTAACCTCTTCTTGTTGAAAGATTCCTTGGCCATGGCAATCCATGACCTTATGTTCATGGTGCAGTAGGCAGACTTTGTCAGCGAACTTCCTAAGCATTTGAACTGCTCCATGTTTTCCAACTCCTAATTATTGATCAAATTGGTAGTGTTTGGTGGGAAGTGGACTGTATAGTTAAGTATTCACAACCACGGAATGTTTATGGTATACGACACTCTAAGATATACACGGGACGACATCCAAAGCGAGACTGGCTCCCCACCACCAGTAAAGCGAGCGCTCTGGATCCCGTTAACAGCAAGCACAATAGACCCCAACCAAGTTTCTTGGCGCCAAAACAACACAGTAAACATAGTTCAAAATAAAACAATATACACATATATATTCCATTCACGGTAGGAATTACTCTCTGAAAGGTCGTTTTTCCTACCAATATCCTACTATATTGTAGATTTATGGTAGGGAAAAAGGCCTATCAGAAGTCAATTCCTACCGTGAATGGAATATACAAGCTACAAACAAGTAGTAAGTAATACGTGAGTTCGGGTGGTTATTACTGGAATTAAAACTAAATTATGTTGGGGTCTTTCTTACTCATTCTGACATTTATTTTATACTATGGATCTAATACCTAGTCTACAACCAGTCGCACCCTCTTGTCGGATGCGCACTCGTAAGACTTGCTGTGCTTGTTTCCTGCTTAAACAAAGACTGTCTTTTATTGGTTCATCGTAAGCTCAGACCGGAAGTAAACAAATATTCCCATATCATTATGCGAAGGACATACATGATTGGTGGAACACCAGTGCAATATTTTAAATAGGCGCGACCATGTATAGTCAGTATCATAACAAAGTAGGTCACTACGAATTTTTGTCTTTTTAAAATACTTTTAAATTTTCTGTCTTAAGTTTAAAAAAAACTTGAGCCAGACTCATCAAACGCCATAAATAGACGGAAAGGACCTAGTCAACATTCACAACAGTCACTTAACGCTGCCGATAGGAACTATCGACTGACCGTTGCTGACTTGAAGTTAACATGAGATAAGGACCGTAAGCCTACCATGGGCTCCCTCAACGCTGAGTCAGGAGTTTGTTGGTATTTGAATAGCGCTCTCAAAGCTTAAAGTACAATTTTTCTAAATCAAATTAAGAGATAATTTTAGTTATAATAATTTTCTAATGTTATTTTAAAACAAGTTTAATATAAAACAAAGGAGGGACTATTTAGGGAAATGATACCATTGAAGTCCGCTCAGTAGCAAATCAGAACATAATTATACTTGCGCATGGCTTTGTTTACATCAGGTCTCATTAGGGTGAATCAATAATATAATAAAATGTCTGAAAACGTGATTCCAACAAATATGACCCCATCTTCAAAGTCATATTAAAGTTTACGAACACGAGTTTAATAGAATATAATTAATAAATGAAATATATATTTGATTAATGCGCTTATTAAATAATTTAAGATGCAAAACATTTTAATAAAAAAATTCATGAACCTTTATTCTTGACCAAAAAATTAATTACTTTTGTTGACTACAGTAGTACACCTATATAGATATTAACAACAACAAGAAGCCCGCATCAGTGGCCGCATGGTCTAACACGCAACTCTAGCAGATTAAACTGTCGACGACGGGGAGCTTGAAGTTTGAATCTCGGTAAGATGTTTTTTTCAAAATGGTTTTCTACTCTCCCTCCCCACAAATTTCAGGCACACTTCCTATAAATACAATCTTCCTAATCCATAAAACAATTATCATAAATAGTATATAAACTTGTTTGGACATGTTGAGAGGATGAGTGTTTGTAGTGTGACAAAGCAAATATATGAAGGTAGTGTGTGTGGATCAAAAGGAAGGTGTAGGCCATGTAAGACGTGGCTAAATATTGTAGACGAATGTGTGAAAAAGAAAAACATTAAAGTTTATTTTTCACACGAGATTAGCTTACTAGCTGCTAGTTAAATAAATACTTAGCACCGCGTCTTACTAACCATTCGGGTTATACACTTAAGTTATATTTACACTAATAGGCTAGGAATTTGGAAGGTTAAATATAGAGGAAGTGACCCCACATTTTCGTGGAGGGAGAGTGGAAAAACATTTAGGAAAAAACCCTCCAGTTCACTGGGGTGAGATTCGAACATCAATTTCCCCGTCCGTGGCAGTCTAGCTCATAACGAAAAAGGTGCGTTAGCTAACTACGCCCCCGAGGCGGGTAGCTGCTAGTTAAAGCTACTTTTTCTAGAAAGTCCTACTAGCGGCTAGTATAGTACTTGCTGGTTGTTTATTGTGTTAACATGTCATCTGTAGGTTGGTCTACAAGCACTGGCGCTATTTTCACGGTGTTCACACTGAGCTAAAGTCTGTCTATGATAGCTTTTTACCTGGATGAAAGTTCAAAAATCATATGTTTAGGTTTTGGGTGCCAACACATGTAAAAGATCACTGTTTGGTTATAAATTTTAGATTTTTTTAATTATACGTTTTATCTTTTACATTTAAAATAACATAAACTAAAATCTTCTCACAATATTCCATTACTTTTAATTATTTCTTTCTACTCATTCCTAAACAATATCTTAAACATATAATTAAAAGTACTTAATCTTCATTTTGGAATGTTATCCTAGATATATTTTATATATTACATTATTTTATGTTTATTTGATCGTATTTCGAAATATTTAATTGAATGAAATAATTTTATCCATTGCTCGAGTGAATCATTGTAAAGAACTTGTTTCCATCATGTTCGATTACATGGTTTAAATTCATCGGTCGCCATTTTGAAGTTATGTTCGTTAGACCTTTTATGAAAGTGCTGTCAATAATATTTTTTAAAGTCAAATACAACGATAAATAAGCTTTGTGACCGACCTCAGATAAAAATATAAATAATTTGGCCTAAACTACTGCGGTTGACTATCACATTCCTACATTATCGTATTATTTCATTAGTTATCCAAAGTTAGAAATGTCAGCTGATGGCGTATTGATACACTAGGAACTATTTCTAGTAACTTTTTGAGTTATCATCCAAGTAAAATAAGGTCGTGAATGAGTAGTTTGAATGCCGTATTGCCCCAATATGACCTTTGACATTCTACCCTAGTCGTGTGACGTAATCATTGCGTGTTATGTCTAAGCACGCTCCACTGGGTTTTCCCTGTTGACTCACACCTGGTGCCAGTATATTTACGTCTGACCTGAAATTCCCCTATGATTAATTCCATGATGACATGAGGTTAAGGACCTGTTGTCCTCCTTCAATGTCGCAAAGATTTATTTCTGGTTTTCTATGTAGCAACGGGTTTTCGATGTTGACTGACGCCATTTTGGTGGCTGAGCAATACAGGAATAGATCGTGACCTTGAATGATGTCACAACCCTCCCCTTTTATGTGGCAATGGGATTTCTCTTATGACTGGCCCCAATTAAGCAGCTCGACAAGACAAGAATAGTTCACGACCTTGAATGATGCCGCAACCTTCCCCTTCTATGGGGAAATGGGTTTTCCCTGATGACTGGTGCCAGTTTGGTGGTTCGACAAGACAAGTATAGAAAGGAATAGATCGTGACCTTGAGACAGTAAGCTAGTACACGAGGTAATTGAACCTGGCAACTCTTTTCCTCATTCCCCATTCTATGTGACAATGGATTTTACTGATGACTCATACCTGGCACCAGTTTGACGTCTCAAAGAGACAGGAGTAGATCGAGACCTTGAATGATGTCGCAACCCTTCCGTGGAAATGGGTTTCCCCTGATGGCTCATACCTGGCACCAGTTTGGTGGCGCAAAAAGACAGGTCGCCTCGATCTGTGTGACGTCATAATTGCGTGTGATGTCACAACACTACCCTTTTATGCAGCAATGGGTTTTCACGAGGACTCATACCTGGCAACAATTTGGCGGCTTGACAAGACAAGTAGATACAGGAATAAATTGTGACCATGAATGATGTCAGAACCTCCCCTTCTATATGGTAAAGGAATTTCCCGGTGTCGCAACTTACATGTGGTAATAGGTTTTCCCGGTGTCGCAACTAGTCATCGCAATGCCGCAACCCCCTATGTGGTAATGGTTTTTTTCGCAACTAGAAAGCATTGACACAGCTTTGATTATGCACAATCAGGGGCCTCCAAAGCCTTACGGTGATTTATAATCCTCAGTTAGGTGCTGCTATCCCCCACCTCAAAAATCTACTAAAATTGGTTGTTTGGTATCGTTCATTGAGATGCACGGATGTAGGTATCCGTCATGGACAGGAGTAGTAAGTTAGAAATGTTCCAGCGCTTACGTAGAGTGAGGGAGAGTAAAAATCCACCCCAGTTCACCCGAGCGAGATTCACACTCACAAACTCTCACGTCATTACTAGATGAGTTAAACGTATACTTTTCGTGTCAAACGTCTATGTATTAATTATGATGGTGTGGTAGGGATGATTAAGAAAATGTTCCAAAGGGAGAAATACTAACAGTTTAGCTGGCAGTGATTTGATTTCCCACACCAGAATTAAATGAGGCAGACATTTAGACGGCATGCCCAAAAGGATTCGAACTTCGATATATTTAGCACCACTAATATCTGTTAGAATGGTCGTACTTCCTTCCTAGTGCATTCCGCATTTGCGAAGGGGTTTTGCTAGTGACTAGATTTTCCGTCCAGGTAAAATATGTACCCCAGAATTTGGTTCAGGTAAACCCTACAAACAGTATCACTGCTTAGCTAGCTTATATAAATTAACTAAGTTTGGTTTAAGGCAAGGTGGCAGGTACACATGCACACACCCACAGAGTCATACAGACGTTCATTTTTATTTATAAATTGTGACGGTAGATTGCTATCCACGGATAAAAAGAAAAAAAGATTTAGTTATTTTAGAAATATCCGTTTTATTCCTTGAGCCACTTATAACAACAACCAACAGTTTTATTTTAATTTCATGTAATGTTCTCCTCTATATTTTGTCGAAATAATATATAACTCTTACATTAATCCATAAGTAATATTGAATTTCGTAACATGAATTTAATGTCCACAACTATATTTTGATGAAATAATATATAACTCTTACAAAAATTCCTAAGTAATATTAAATACAATTTTAATTATCATTTAATGCTCAAAAGTATATTTTGTAGACATAATAATTGTGTTTACACAAAACCAATAAACCACTTAAACAACAAATAAATTTAATGTTCACGATTGTATTTTAATGAAATAATATACATTTACAAAAATTCATAAGTATTATTAAATACAATTTTAAATATCACTCAATGCTCGAAAATATATTTTGTTGACATAATAAATTACATTAACAAAAAATAAATTAGGCGCTTAAACAATATAGTATTTTAATATCTGCAATTATATTTTGATGCAATGATATATAACTTTTACAAAAATTAATAAGTCATATTAAATACAATTTTAAATATAATTTAATGTTAGAAACTATACATTGTTGACATAATAAATAGCATTTACACAAAATAAATAAGGCATTTGAACCACAAAAAAAAATTAATAATCACGATTATATTTTGATGAAATAATATATAAAACTTTTACAAAAATTCATAAGTAATATTAATTACAATTTTATATAACATTTAATGTTCGAGACTATATTTTTTAACATAATAAATAACATTCACACGAAGCAAGTTAACCACTTATACCGCAAGCCAAATAACAGGAAGTGCACCCACATTTTGCAAAGTGGGAGAGTGGAAAGTCTATTAGATAAACCTCCCTAAATACGCTCAACGCTAGTGAAGGAATCTTTAATACTTATTTTTAAATTGAATACTATGCCATAGTTTTGTTTAGCTTACCCTGAATATTTATTGAAACTTATAATGTCCGTTTACAATACACATACACACACAGCCTACCATTGTTTATGTGCCTAATATTTAACACAAGAAAGATTTAAGGCTGAATAAATTATATTTAGTAAGGAAATATATCTCAATTTTCCAAAGTTGAAAGTGGAATGCGATTTATGAAAATTTACCCTCAAAAATAGCTTTCTGCTAGATCAAACCCCAACCTTTCCATAACCTGTTTCTAAAATAGAAACTCAAACGTTATCTGACGAACATATTATTTATAAATCATATGAACTTTACACATTTTAGCACAGCGTCTTACTACCTGATCGGTTTGTGCGCTTAAATACAAATTACACTAATGGATCAGGAATTGGGAGGTTTTAACCCGAATTTGCCTAGAGGTGAAGTATAAAACTACCCTAGTTCACCCAAATGAGATTCGAACCTTGATCTCATCAGTCATGATCATACTGGTCTATCTCGTGGGTAACGCCTTATACTATTCGACCTCTGAAGCGAGTTTCTATCACGTTAATTTAATATTTAATAAAGTATCCAAAGCAATAACATTATAGCCATTTATATTGGATGGGCTTTCCCTTTTATAAACATATAAACTCAAAAATGAATGTTATTTACAAGTGTATTTTTTCCATTTAAATTTATTTGAAGTATTTAACGTGCACTTTGGAAACATAATGGGGATATTGTTATTTTGTAACCATGTATTTCTGGCACATACGTCTTTTGGAGTATTGACATTCTGGTATAATTCCGTTCCAAATGTCCTTGTGAGCCAGTGGCTTTGACCTCTGAAAAACAGGGGGTAATTCACAGGCCAGAGATGTTTCATAATGCTGCCTTGCGAGGTCCTCTTACCCATGTATGAACCTGGATTTGAACCCAGAACTAGCGTGCCATTTAAATTAATTTTAGATATGAACCAGGAGTTGACCACGATGAAGGTGGTATGATGTTAGTGTTGAAGGAAAGGAATAGCCTTGATTACAATAACTCTTTTTCCATCTGCAATTTATCGATGAGTCAGTCGTTAGATATTTGAATTGGATATAAACTTATATATTTCTTATAGAATATTTCTATTATCATGTTATATATTACGAGCATAATCCCTACTTTTATTATTGTATTATTACTATGTTGACATTTGATATTGCCACTTGCCCCTGAATTTAATAACTTCTAAATTAATTATGATGTTCGTAAATTGTAGAGTTATACATATTTTGTTTATATGTCAAATATATTGCATAGAAATCGCAGTCTCAATACATCTTGTGTTATTATAAATTTATATTTCTATCTGTTATAAATAAACTAGCAGAGAGGCCAATATTATTACTGTTCATGGTTTTGTTTGATGTCAGGGCTTTATTTAACATGAACACTTGTTCCCTTATGTTGTTAAATGGGTAGGTCCCGACACCTGGGTTTTGTTAGGTAGGGCAGTGATCATTAATGATCCCTGATGATGATGAACTCGTGTATTTCCTTTTGTGTGACACTCTCGCTATAGTGGCAGTCTGGGGTGTTCCTGGTTGGATAGGGAAAGGACGCTACCAACACGGGGGAGGGTTGACGTGATAAAAACTCGCTTCATATGTCAAATAGTATAAGGCGTTACCTTCAATTTAGACCAGTATGATCATGACGGGGGCGATCTAGGTTCAAATCTAGGTTGGGTGAACTGGGGTAGTTTTTCACTTTACCTCTACGCAAATGCGGGTTCAAACTTCCCAATTCCTGATCCATTAGTGAAATTTTTACTTAAGTGCACAAACCGATCAGGTAGTAAGACGTTGTGCTAAAATGTGTCAAGTTCGTGTGATCTATAAATAATGTGAGCGCCATATCACGTTTGAGTTTCTATTTTAGAAACAGGCTATGAGAAGGTTTGGGTTTTATCTAGCAGAAAGTTATTTTTCAGAGTAAATTTTCATAAATATTTTCCACTTCCAACTTTGGAAAATTGAGATACATTTTCTTACTAAATATAATTTATTCAGCCTTAATTCTTGCTTGTGTTAAATATTAGATATATAAAACTATGGTAAGCTCTGCGTGTTCGTATATTGTAAACGGAAATTATAAGTTTCAATAACTATTAAGTGTAAGCTAAGCAAATCCATGGCATAGTATTCAATTTAAAAACAAATATTATAGATTCTTTCATCAGCGTAGAACGTATTTAGGGAGATTTTTCTAATAGACTTTCCACTCTCCCTCCTTGCAAAAGTTGGTGAACTTCCTGTGATTTTGGCTTGTGGTTTAAGTGCTTAGCTTGCTTTGTGTGATTGTTATTTATTATGTCAACAAAATAAAGTTTCGAACATTAAATGCTATAAATATTTTATTTAATATTACTTAAGAATTTGTGTAAAATTTACATATATTATTACATTAAAAATATAAGCGTGAACATTAAATTTATTTATTGTTTAAGTGGATTATTGGTTTTGTGTAAATGCTATTTATTATGTCAACAGGATATGGTTGCGAGCATTAAATGATATTTAAAATTGTATTTAATACTAATTATGAATTTTTGTAAAAATTATATATTATTTCATCAAAATTTAATCGTGAACATTAAATTCCTTTGTTATTTAAGTTGTTTATTTGTTGTGTGTAAATGCTATTTATTTTGTCAACAAAATATAGTTTGGAGCATTAAGTGATATTTAAAATCGTATTTTAATATTACTCATGAATTTTTATAAAAGTTATATATTATTTCATCAAAATATAGTTACGGATATTAACTTAAAATTACTCAATTCAATATTAGTTATGAATTAATTTAATAGTTATATAATATTTCGACAAAATATAGATTGGAACATTACATGATATTAAATAAAACTTTTTTCCGATTGAATAAGAGGTTCAAGGAATAAAAGGATTATTTCTAAAATAACTAAATCTTTTTTCATTTTGTCCTTGGGTAGCGATCTAGCGTCACAATTTATAAATAAAAATGAACGTCTGTCTGACTCTGTGGGTGTGTGTATGTGTACTTGCCACCTTACCTTAAACCAAACTTAGTTAATTTATATAAGCTAGCTAAGCAGTGATACTGTTTGTAGGGTTTTTCTGAACCAAATTCTGGGGTACATATTTTACCTGGACGGAAAATCTAGTCACCAGCAAAACCCCTTCGCAAATGCGGAATGCACTAGGAAGGAAGTACGACCATTCTAACAGATATTAGTGGTACTAAAGATATCAAAGTTCGAATCCCTTTGGGCACGCCGTCTAAATATCTGCCTCATTTAATTCTGGTGTGGGAAATCAAATCACTGCCAGCTAAACTGTTGGTATTTCTCCCTATGGAACATTTTCTTAATCATCCCTACCACACCATCATAATTAATACATAGACGTTTGACACGAAAAGTATACGTTTAACTCATCTAGTAATGGCGTGAGCAGTTGTGAGTGCGAATCTCGCTCGGGTGAACTGGGGTGGATTTTTACTCTCCCTCACTCTACGTAAGCGCTGGAACCTTTCTAACTTACTACTTCGGTCCATGACGAATAACTACATACACGCATGCGGACGGACGTTACAAAACAACAAATTTTAGTAGAGTTTTGAGGTGGGGGATAGCAGTCCCTAACTGAGGATTATAAATCACCGTAAGGCTTTGGAGGCCCCTGATTGTGCATAATAAGAGCTGTGTCAATGCTCTCTATGTGCGAAAAACCATTACCACATAAGGAGTTGCGACAATGCGATGACTAGTTGCGACACCGGGAAAACCTATTACCACATGTAAGTTGCGAAACTGGGAAATTCCATTACCACATAGAAGGGGGAGGTTCTGACATCACTCAAGGTCTCAATCTATTCCTGTATCTACTTGTCTTGTCAAACCACCAAATTGTCAACAGGTATGAGTCATCTGGAAAACCCATTGCTGCATATACGAGGAGTGTTTTGATATCAAACGTAATGATGACGTCACACAGATTGAGGCAACTTGTCTTTTCACCTCACCAAACTGGTGAAAGGTATGAGTCATCAAGGAAAACCCATTTACACGGAAGGGTTGCGACATCATTCAAGGTCTTCATCTTTTCCTATCTTTTAGAACCACCAAACTGCTGCCAGGTATGAGTCATCAGGAAAACCCATTATCACATAGAAGGGGAGAGGGGGAAAGAGTGGCCAAGGTCAATTTCCTCGTGTACTACTTTACTGTTTCAAGGTCACAATTTATATTTTTCTCTACTTGTCTTGTCGAGCCGCCAAACTGGCGCCAGTCATCAGGCAAAACCCACTGCCCCATAGAATGGGAGGGTTGTGATATCATTCAAGGTCACGATCTATTCCTGTCCTGTCCAGCCACCAAAATTGCGCCAGTAATCAGGGAAAACCCATTGCCACATATAAGCCCAGAAATAAACCTTTGCGGCATTGAAGGAGGACAATAGGTCGGTATTTCCATGTCATCATGGAAATAACCAGAAGGGAAATTCAGTTAAGACGGAAATATACTGGCACCAGGTATGACTCACCAGGGAAAACCCAGTGGGTATGTTGCGACAAAACACGCAATGATTACGTCACACAACTCGAAGAGTAATGTCAAAGGTCAAATTGGGGCCATACGCCATTCTAACTACTTGAATGTATTATAGTTGAGATCTTAATGCTAGTTGCGAGTCGGTTAGGAGACCATACAGAGGTGGCTCTGCCATAAGTCAAACTAGGCGACCACCTAAGGCCTCGTACCTTCAGGGGACCCACGCCGTGATTGAGGGATTGGGTAAGAACTTTATAAAGTTTACGGTGCTCAGTGAAAAAAAATTTATATGTAGGCCTATGCATGTATGTGTGTTTATGTGTATATGTATGTATGTATGTATGTATGTATGTATGTATGTATGTATGTATGTATGTATGTATGTATGTATGTATGTATGTATGTATGTATGTATGTATGTATGTATGTATGT